>PJEM01015616.1:0-29282 GCA_004023845.1 Helogale parvula
GACAAATGGCCATATATCATTCTTACTCATTGCCATATAGTACTCCATTGTATATATATACCACATCTTCTTGATCCATTCATCATTTGATGGACATTTAGGTTCTTTCCATGATTTGGCTATTGTAGAAAGTGCCGCTATGAACATTGGGGTACATGTGCTCCTATGCCTCAGCACTTCTTTATCCCTTGGGTAAATCCCTAGCAGTGCTATTGCTGGGTCATTGGGGAGCTCTATGGATAGTTTTTTGAGGAACCTCCACACTGTTTTCCAGAGCGGCTGCACCAGTTTACATTGCCTGTGTTGTGAAGTTTTGAATGGGTAACAGAAAAAGAGGCAGTTTAGTGAACTTGAGTAAAATGAGAACACTTCAGGAATTTGGACAGGTTTGACTTCAATATATGTGTGTCTTGCTACAGATTGTAAAGTATGGTCATTAATCCTTAATGCAGCAGATATTATTAATCTGGGATGATTATATGATAAAAAAGACTTCACAAAAGTTTTATCAGAAGTTCTTTTAAGTAAAGATATACCTTAGTACATTTAAAACATGACTTAAATTGGAGCACCTTATGGCTCAGTCAGTTAAGCATCTGCCTTTTGGTTTTGGCTCAGGTCATGATCTCATGGTTAGTGAGATCTGTCCTTCTCCCCTGCTTGCTCACTGTCTCTCTCTCGCCTCTTGTTCTGTTCTGTCTCTAAAAAAAAAAAAAAAAAAAAGAAAGCAAGACAAATGTCTCCAGACATTGCCAAATGTCCCCAAGGAAGCAGCAAAGGGAGAGGTCATCCCTATTTGAGAACCACCGATTTTATACAGATATTTTTCACACCTACATATACATGAAAAATATATAGTATTGTTTTCTAATTTACATAAATCATGTGGAATTCATGTATTGTTCTGAATCTTGTTTTGTCCATTTGTTATTATGTTATTGTATTTCAGCCATGAACATAAATATGGTTTATCCCTTTAAGTACTGTATATTGGGTCATCTTTAGACTGTATCGGTGTATCTGTATGACATTTTACTTATTTGCTAATAGACATGTAAGCTGTTTCCAATTTTACCATAAAAATTTATTCCTCAGTGAAGGTTTTTGTCCATGTCACCCCGAGCATGAATGTGATTATCAGAGATATTGAAGAAAAACGCCGTTGAATTTATTCATATTTACTATAAATTACCAAATTATTTTCCAAACAGGCTTTATTAACTTACACTCAATGTAATCAGCAGTGTATGTCATCCTATTTTCTCCATATTCTTACTGACACTTGATATTGCAGAATTCTTTATTCTCTGCCCTGAATATCTTCATGGTATCTTATTGTTCTATTAATTTACATTTTCTTGATTCCTAGTAATTCATCAAGTTTTAACTGGAAGGACCTTTGGGATCTTCTAGACAACTATATTTGAAAATAAAAAGAAACCCACAAAGAATATTTTTACTTCTTTGAAATTATTTTTATTTACTAAGAATATTTTTCTGTCTCATTGTTTTAGTTCTTCATTGTCTTGTCCTACTGAATTTGGCATCAAATTAAGTGGAAGGCTTTCACATTTGGAACGAAGGTGGGAAATGTGTAAGTGGAGAAAAACAGAAGAATTTTGATAGTACAGATTTACCAGCCACCTCAAGAAGATGGCCGTTTACTGAACTGATTGTGTTTGGCACAGGGCCTAGTTTAGGAAGGGCACTCAGCGTTTGCACGAATGATGGAAGGAACCCTGACATATAATGAGGTAAAGTCAAAGTCCTAGGAGCAGCTTTAAAATACCCTGAAAGCTGGGTTTTTGTCATCTCCTGCAGCTTAAGCTTAATTTTCTGATTCTACCTTTACCCGCAGTAGACTAGGAATTACTGATAAGAGAAGGAAGTGCTGACATTTTCCTGATTAGGATGGGATTCCCAGTGAATTTTGACCCATGCTTCTGAAGGCAGACCTGTTGAGGCCAGCCTCCCAAAGGCCAGCTGATAGGACCAGCAGAGTTGACGCTCTGGGGCAGAACACTGTCCCCTGAGGATGCGCAGTTTCCTCTGATGGCCCGTAGAGACTGGAAGAGGTCCTGCTAGTCTGTGCTGTAACTGCTACGACACTATTAAACTTGTCTTCCAGACAACCTCATTCCCATTAACGAGCCCAGCATCCTGAGTCCTGGTGAGTATGCCAAAAATGATTTCAGTGCCCCACGCACATGCAAGTTTAATTGCCTTGTGGTTGCATAAGATGCGAAATGAAGGAATATATTGTCTACAAGGAATGTATTTGTGATTGTGTGTAAGTCACTGCATCACAGATATTGGTGTCAGTCAAAGCAACATGGAAATGTAGTTGTTTTACTTTGTGATTTGAAAGAATAACTGCAGATAATCAAGCTTTCCCTGGGGTTAAACTTTGTGGGCTTATTTTTATGCTAAATGATGCACATAAATGCATGTTAATAGTTTGTCAAACTGAAAAATATTTGTTGCTGAAAGAGGCTCTGGTAATAATGCTTTTTAAAGCTACCACTTGGAGGTTGCCATAAGTCCACTTGTGTTTTTATTTCTTCTGTGACTCTTGTTTTGAGTAGGCATCTATTGATGACCTACACTGGGCAGTGTGCTGTCCCAGGTGCAGGAGCTAGAAAGACAGATAAGAGGGAGGCCCTGTCTTTGGAGCATTTTGTCAAGTGGAGATAAAGACGCATTAACCACCACCGTGAAAGGTGACAGACACCAGGTGATCCTGGGCTGAGGGGAGGAACCCCTCTGGGATAACCACTTTGGTAAAGTTGTAAGTTTCTCACCATACCCTGAATACTGAATGTAAGGGTGACAATGATGAGACCAGGGGTGGGCCTGAGGCTGGGGCTGAGTGTTCCCCAGCAGGGGGAACAGTATGGGCATAGGCTGGGAGTTGTGAAAAAGCCTGACCTTTTGGGGGAAAATTGTTAGTTATAATTCACTCTTGTTGTTTGGTCCGAATGTATTAAAAACACCCATGCCCTACTCCTGGGAATACTTCATTCAGATGAAATCTCATCACCCATTATGCTACCTAACACAAGCATTTTAGTCCCCAGCTGGTGGCCCCTGTTGCCAATGCTTCATTGATCTAGCCACAGTGACTTCGCTCCAGGGAATATTTGCTTAGCAAATGCCTTCTTCCAGCCACTTTCATAGAGTCCACACTTTTCGTGAGACTACTGATCATGTGCCCACCTGCATATTATTCAGAAAAGGAAAAAAAAAGATTGGAGCCAAGTAATCACTCATTTTTTTTTAAACTAGAGATTTTGTTTTGTCCTCAAGTAACAATTATCCAGCTACAACCTCAGTCCATTTAGAACTAAGATTTGAAGTCTGCCTTCTAGACCCCAGAGAAAACCATGGAAGAAAAGATGCAGGAAACATTTGGGACTAAAGTGTCAGACTCCTGTCCACCCCATCGGTTTTTTAAATACTGAATTCAGAAACTGCTCCATTTGCACAGAGAAGATACATTTCAACAGTGGTTCAAGTTCTGGGCCCTGCAGCTGGGGAGCATTTGAAGATTGGTTTCAACTTGGTTAGAGAAGAACTCCTGTGGAAAAGGGGTTCCCTGGAGAGCCTGAATGATTTATTATTTACTAGATTGTTACTTCCATTATTGCAGAGAAGCATTTGAAGGATGCTTTTTTTTTTTCCTTTCCTCCAGAGAGGTCATTATCACAGGTAAAAATGATATGGGAACCCTAGGAAACGCCCTGGGAACCCCATGGGAATGCCCTGGAGAGCAGAGGGAGTTGGAGAGACTAGCAGAGAGTGACAGGGATGAGCAAGGAGCATGAGCATCCCTGGAATACTGGCGCTTCCCTCTGGAAAGTACTGGGCATGCGCTGAAGCGTCCTACGCATGGCGTGAACAGAAAATGAAAAAGAGGACCCGCTTAGGGTGAAGGTCAGGGATGTCTCTTGGTAGGATTAGGGGCGGTGGTTTGTGGGAAAGAGAACAGAAGGTGCTGTTCAAACCTTATTGTGCCCTCTTTAAATCGAGTGAGTTTCTTTACTGATTTAAGAAGAAAACTTACAACATGAGGGATTCTTTCCCTCCCATTCTTGACTTCCCTTTTCTTTTTCTTTTTCTACTAATAAACTTTCTTTTTTAGAACAGTTTTAGATGTACAGAAAAATTGAGCAGATAGGACAGAGAGCTACAATATGCATTCTCTTTTCTGCCATTTTACCTGTTATCAACATGTTGTATTAGTGTGATACATTAAAATATGATGCATTAGTGTTCATTAATATCTATAGCTTACATTAAGATTTAGTCTTTGTGTTGCACGGTTCTGTGGGTCTTGACAAGTGTATCACGTCGTGGATCCGCCATTATAGTCTCATACAAAATTGTTTCACTGCTCGCCAAATCTCCCGTGTTCTCCTGTTACTTACTCCTCCTGTCCTCACGCCAGCACCCCCAGCTTCCAACCCCCCGGTGACCACTCATCTGATCTTCTTATTGTTTCTATAGTTTTGTCTTTTCCAGCATGTCACGTAGTTGAAATCAAATAGCCTATAGCATTTTCAGACTGGGTTCCTTCACTTAGAAACACTCCTTTAAAGTCTCATCCATGTCATTTCATGCCTTTACGGCTCCAGCACAATTGCTGGATTGTATGGTAAGACTAAATGTTTAGCGTAGTAAGAAAGCACCAAACTGTCTTCCTCGGTGACTGTACTACCATTCCTCCTTGCTTTTTAACCTTCCACCTTACTTTAGTTTGGAAACAGAACTTAGAGATAATTTATGGAGAAATGCAGGCGCTAGTTAAGGTGTAGCACCCTGCTTCCAATGTAGCTGGAAAAGAGGATTAGATAGGATACAGCAGCAGACTTGGAGAATAATGCCCTTTACTGTAAGGACATTTGTTGTTTACTTAACCAAAGTCAGGAGAAGTGGCTTCAGATTCATTAAATAGCTCAAGGATGTCATCAATAAATAGCTCGAGCTCTTTTCCCCTCTTCTGTTTGTCCATACTAAGTATGCTGGCCTTCCGTCTTTGGCTTGCACTTCATAATGCCAAGATGGCTGCTGTAACACCAGGCATCATGTCCTCACGTGCTCAGCGGGAATAATGAGGAAAAGAAAACACCAGAAGCTCTCCTCTTATTTTGTCTCTTTTATCAGAAAAGCGACCATTAACAGATTTATTCTGATGTCTTACTGGCCTCAAGTGAGTCATGTAGTCACTCCAGCTGCATCAAGGCCAGGAAATGGCTGTTTTGAGCCCCCCCTAATGATTGAGCAGGCCTCCTCCATCCAGTGGACTGTTGCTACTTGTCACTTCTTTGACTTGTGTCATTCTTCTGTTGTATGAGGATTGGTGTGTTCACGTACTTTCAAACTGTGTTTCCGCGAGCCCCAAGCTGCTGAAGGTGAGCTTAGGGTGCTTGCTGCTGGGAAAGTGAATGGGGGTAGAGTGAGCCAGGTTCTGGCTTCCCACTTCTTCCTGGACAAGCCTACTTCCGCCTTTCTCGCAGGTTAGGGCTCCTGGAAGGTTTCCTTTGGATAAAGCTTTTGCAGCCAAAATTAAGAGTGAAAGGATCCTGGGTTGGATGATGGTGAATGTCTCTTTTAATTCCCAGAGTTAGATTTTTGGACCAAGGTAAACAAGGCTATTCGTTCCCTAAACACTTTGTAAAATCCTTAGAATTTTTGTCTCAGAAGCTTTACCAGATGCACATGTTGTGCACCGGTTAAAAGAAAATTGGTTTGTTCTCTGTCCTAAAAGAGGAGGACTTTGCCATTTGGAAAGTGGTTTAAATCTTACTTTTTCCTTGACAAGGAAGTGGTCTGGAGGTAAAGATAAGAATATGGTCAGCAGTCTGAGTGTTCTGTCTAAAAAGTTAAAAATTTGATCTTTCTCAGTCTTTTCAAACATAATTTATCAAATGTCCTTGAGCAACTAAAAAGATGATTTGTGTTCTCTTCTGTTCTTTTCTAACTCCTGTCCATGTTTATGTGAAATTTGTGGCCTTTCAGATGGGGATTTTATATTTGATGTAGTTATTTGTGTGTGTGTGTGCTGGAAAATGTTGTGAGCCATTAAAATATATTTCAGTTAAAATGCTTTGTAATCAGCATTTATGCCCTGAAGTGATTTTATGAACTTTTATGGAATATAAAATTCATAAAATAAAGAAAACTAGGTGTGTGCTCCCTAAGGATGAATGTGTGAATCTGCTGGTTAGTGAAGTTGACATATTTTTGTTTGTTTTTCTTTCTTCCCCCCCCCTTTTTTTTTTTTTGAAATAACTCCAGTGGCTTCATGGTCCATGTAGCACACTGATGCTGACACCAGCTGATGCCAGCCTGGGATGCCCCCCGATCCTGGGCAGCATGTGCCTTTCTGGTCTTACTGGTATGGCATTTAAATAAGGAAACCATGCCATGCAGGACACAAAGGGCCTCAGTTCTAAGTGAGCACATGCTATCTAGTGTTTCATGTTGATATGTGTCATTTACAAGGTATCACTCCCTCCCAAATAGGCGTGTTCTCTCATTTTGCAGTGGGACACAGTGCAATACCAGACTTTGTGCCATATTCCCTAGCCAGGAAGTGACAGAACTGAGGATGAAGTCTTCCCAGAAGCCTGAACATTTGCCCCTCAATCATTTGCTCTGCCCTTCCAAAATAATCAGCATTTCTCACATAAATGCAAGGGAAGGAGACTGATTAATCTTTGGAACACTTTTATATTTTTTGGTGCCAAATAATTTGCACATTTAAAAATGGCTCATGCTCCTAACAGCCCTAGGGAAAAGAGACCTTAATGCTGGCATGTAGTATGGGGGTTTCAGTGCTGTGCGCATTTTATGTCACAGCAAATTGAGGATTGAGAATTGGAGGAGATCTGTCCTTCCAGGACATATGAAAACCTGCTGACGATGACGGAGAAAGGATACTCCAGATAATATGGCTTGCGGCTTCCGTGGATTGAGAAAATTCCCCCAGCGCAATCACTCGGCTTATTCCTATGACCGATGGCATAGTCATGCGTTGTCCAAAGGCGGGGAGGTGAATGTTTGTCTACTGGAAAAAAATGATAAAAACTTGAGCCTTTCCTTCTTTCCCACACACTTTTCCAGTGGCTCATGGTCACAGTCCTCGATTTCCCCTTCTTTGCCTGCGATGGGCTGGTGTTGGGGCGGAAGCGGAGGGCGTGGTGTACTGGCACTGCATAAGTCTTCACAGGGCCTTCTGAGAGTGGGTTCGGGCCCTGGTGAAAACCACATTAGTGGTCCTTCTAGTGGGGACCCACTGGCTGAAATCTCTACATAAAAATTGAGATTGACATGCAACAAAATTGCTTGACACGCCCACCCCCCAAGTCTTGGGAGAGAATCATTCCCCTTTCGTTCTCCTTCCCCCCAAGAAGTTTGTTGAGTGAGCTGAATAAAGAGCATGATCCCAGCCCTCATAGTCCTGTCCTGGCAGAGCATGGGTGGGCGAGCGATATCCAGCAAGACAGACCAAGGAGAAACCAGAACCTGGAATGGACATACCTCTTGGATTGAGGCAAGTTCCAGATGGGAGGGCAGAAGCCCAGCTAGAGACTGAAGGTCTTTGTCCAGTCAAGTGGCAGAACGTGGTATCTGGACTGGAGGGCCTCAGGGGCAGGCGTTGGCCGGTTGCCTTGTTCAGTTGGTGAGGGTACCTATGAAGTGTCTGCTCCTTTGTCCTGTTAAACTTTAGCATTAATGAAGCAGGATTTGCACTGGCTTCTTCTAGTATGTCAGTACATCTGGAATGGAAAGTCAGTTCTGGGTTGGAACATGTCAGAAAGGTAGGGAATAATCTTTTTAAGAGGTCAGAGTCACAAACTGAGGGTGGTGTTTTCCAGAGAGGAGCCAGAAACAGGAAGCTATTCTGTGCCTGTGGGGTTGGGTGGGGGGTGCTGGGAAGTAGTGAGGGAGGAACTTATATACTGGGAACAGACATGTTTAACAGGTCTATCAGGGGACTGAGTCTAGGAGAAGTAGTATCCATTTTCCAAGTGGGATTTATGGAGGAAGGTGAGACTGTGACATTAGCAGCTGTACACAGGAGCCTGTACAGGATCCCTTGCTTTTTTTTGTCATTCCCTGGGGAAGAAACTTTTGCTCTTTCATTTCCTTCTGTAGCAAAGGGTATTTTTGTTTTTTTTTTGTTTGTTTGTTTGTTTCAAGGATCCAGGAATCATATGACAGGAGGTAAAGAAGATAATGGAAACAAAGCAGGAAGATAAATAAGGTTGGGGAAGTCAGTCCCTTTCTGATTCCTACCTGAGTTTTCTTATCCTGTTTCTTGAATTAAGCAGTGATAAGAGCTTTAGAAGAAAGAACCTGTGATGATTAATTAAATGCTTACATTTAAATGAACACACAAGTGAGTTTTCATGTGAAAGAAACTTTAAAGTACTAGAGATAGGAAGAGAAAATAGAAATGAAAGAGATATTAACCTCCCTACTTTCCAGGGCACTGAGAATGCAATTCAAAAGCCCTTTCCTGCTTTTCATGTATTTACACATCTTTTAAAAAAGTGACCTGGGGGCAGGAAAAAATAGGACATATTTACTAGTATCTGTTGTGCATCAGGAGCTGTGCTAGAGTTTGTATAAGCTCATTTAATGCTCACTTTAGTCCTGGTGGAATGTGTGTTATTGGCCATGTTGATGAGAAAATTGAGGCTCAGAGAGGTTATATGGGGTTCTCAAAGGGAAATCACTGGTAAATGGACCTGAGGCATTCCAGCTCTGTCTTCACAAACATGCTGTCCATACCCCTGTTAGTGTGTGTTTGCTACCCAGGGAACTGTCTTACAGATGCCTCTTACAGACATTCCTTTTACCTCTATGTGTTCCTGACATAATGATTCAAAGGTGATCTTGAACCTTCTTTCAATTGTCTCAGCCTTTGAAAACTGACCTTTCCTGTTTTGTGCTTGAGGTATTTTAAGCATTGCTATTCAAAGGGATAGATGAGTTAAAGTAGAAATGAAATGAGTAAAGTTTATACTATCAGAGTCCATAAAAAAGGTGTTTTGACCTTTTATTGAGTCTTAGTTTATTTCTTATTTTAATATATAAATGAATTAAAATTCAATTGATTGTATATTTTGCAAACATTCTACCTTATTCAGTAGAGTTTAAGACTATGCCCAGTTTTATATATCCAGCCGGTTTCTTTCTAATGAAAATTCCTATCTTTAGTCTGTGTTTGTCTGTCTTTCATAGGGTTCAGCTATCAGATTTAGGTTAATAGTCCTTATAATATGATGCAGTCCTCTTATATTTTCCCCTTTTTCTTGTTCAGTGAAGGCATTTGATGCTATGAATTTTCCTCTTATTGTGGTTTTGCCTGAGCCCTGTAGGGTTTTGGATATAGCATTCTCAAAGTAATTAGTTTCTGGCTAACATTTGTTGAAAACAAATTATATTCTAATATAAAGGAAAAATTTTATTCTAATATAAAGGAAAAATATATATACTATGCTTTGAACTTGAAAACAGGCCATTAGGCAAAAGGATGGCTGTGTGTTCCTTCAAAGTCATATTAGCTTATTGGCCCCACACAAGGATTATCTAGTTCTCTAGGTGTATTGCCTTTCTTTACTTTTCTTTGATTTACTATTTATTTTTGGTTAAAGTATTCTACAAGTCTGTAAGGGCAAATTAATACCTATAGGAAATGGTGCAGTGCAAATGATTCTGGTCCATGAGAAAAGATAATTGCCCAAAATATAACTTTGCTGCCCTGCAAGACATTACTTCATCTACTTCAGCAATCTTATTTCAGAACATTTCTTCCATTGACTGTATATAAATATGTCTCCTCTTATAGAACCCTCTGAAACAACTCTTCTATCCTGTTGCTTTTCTCATTGAATTAAATACATCTTTAATATGTATTCATTTTGCATTTGTATAAGGATCATATTTTTAATGTTTTGAAAATTGCTTCACACTAGGAAGTTGGACATTAGTTAAAATAGGAAAACTGATGTTATAGGCACTATTGCAACAGGGGGAAAAGAGGACGGGGCTCAATTCCGAATGCAACAAAGGAAAGTGGAGATTTATAGCCAAGGATTAGGGAGAGGGTCAGAGAGAGAAAATTACTAAGAGGAAACATCAAGAATGGGGGATTCTTGTGAAACTGACGCAACGGGATTCTTGCTGAAGGCAGACCAGGGTGATCATATATCACCTGGGGGGTAATGATGGATGAGGATTTCGGTCAGATATTGAGGGTGGAAATTTTCTCTTAAACTGATTTTAGCAGGATTCTTGCTAAAATTGGATTCTGCAGGGTCAGAGGTAGAAGCTCATGGCCAGGCTTTATTGCGCAGAGGACTCAGAGGAGCCTGATTAAAATTTGGTCAAGGAAAGAATCCTTGTCACATACATAATGCAACTTAATCTTCACATAAATCCTCTTAGGGGAGCTTATCATTGTCTCTGATTGTACTCAGGAAGAAATAGGCTTACGAGTATTCAGGTGGATGTGATGTAGAGGCACCAAGTGAGCCCAGGTTTATATGAATCAAGGTCAGCTTCGCCATGTTACTATAAGTCATGTGCTTCTCACTGAGAAGAACAATGACAAAGTGTGACCTAGTACAGTGCATAAGAGAATATGGATAAATAAAAGGACGAAATAAGTGAAGGGAAAAAGGTAGAGATCACCTACAAAACAACTATGATACTGTTGTATTTTTAATCCCCATAGGGCAAAATTAAACTGTGCAGAATATCTGTGCAATTGTCGAATTGGATGGATTTTACCTGGGAAGTCCCTGTCTCCTACCTCAGACCTGAATATTTACTTACTGGGTATATATAGAGAAGTGGTTTAAAACAAGAAGTGGCAGAAGTGCTTGCTTTCACATTAACAAAACAAAATGCTGGGAGAGGTAGGGCGCCTGGGTGGCTCAGTTCGTTAGACATCCGACTTCGGCTTAGGTCATGATTTCACAGTTCCTGAGTTCAGTCCCCTAGTTGGGCTCTGCAATGAGAGCTCAGAGCCTGGAGGCTGCTTTGGATTCTGTGTCTCCTTCTCTTTCTGCCCCTCTGACACTTGTGCACACGCACTCTCTCTCTCTCTCTCTCTCTCTCTCTCAAATAAATAAAACATTAAATAAAAAACGAAAAAAGCGTTGGGAGAGAAGTGTGATTGCTTCTAGACCCTAGCCAAACACTGAGATTTCATCTTTCACTATGTAAATGTCCAGTTCCAAAGCTTAGCCTTTTAATACTAATACTGTGTGGTGTTTTCAGTTTTTCTCGAGGATCTCATACAGTTCTCAAAACAAAAAATAAACACGTGAGGGGCATGCTATGCAATTAAATCAACAATATGCTGCTTCAAGCCCAGAATTATTGGAAATGATTAGGGAGACACAAGTGGTATGTGGTAGTGAGAGAGGCAAGGGTGAGCAAGTCTTAAAACATCTCTCTCTCTCTCTCTCTCTTCCTATAAAACTACTCCCAGCTATGCCCACAGTAATCACTGCAGCAGGTAACATTAGGAACTCAAATGTAATTAAAGTACTAAGGCTGAAACTCAGCATGCCATGGTATCCATCCGTAGCAGCAAACTCTGTCCTTGAAATACTCTACTAACCAGGTTGCTTATAACTTCACTGGGATTCCAGATTAAAGGTTGGGAAATTGGTTTTGTGTCTGGAAGTGCTGAGTCAGCAGCACCTACTGTTGTTACATTCTGGATCTTGATTATAGGCACCCCCGCTCCCACCCATTTCATCCAGAAGCCCTCTGGGCACTCCCGATACTATTCTCTCCTCCACTTCTTACACTCCTGTGAAATCCCATAGATACTGCATCCTGTGTTTCTAAAGAATCTGACCCCTGTTTCCTCCCCACTCTTCCTGCCCTAGATTAACAACCCTCTTCACTCTCTGGACTGAAGATGGCTGCCGTGGTCTCCTAATCTATGTCCTTGCTTCTGTTCCCTGCTTCTTTCCCTCTGTAGATGGGTTCCTTGCATTGTTGCAAAAATATCTGTATGATCTTGCCAGTTGGCTTCAAACCTTTGTGGCTTCCCGTGGCTTACAGACTCTTGCTGGGCATCCAAACCCTTTCTGACTCAGCCCCTGCCCACCTCCTTCTCCAATCTCTCCTCTCCTGTAGTTCACCTTTGCTCACAGACTCATCTGGAATCTGTTTACATCTGCTTTCAGGCAGCACATGCAGACTGTGTTGAGCCAGCCATTCCTTGTGCTGGACTGCTTCCCTCTCAACCTGGACTGGGTCAAGCATCTCTTCGATTCTGCACTGTAGCTCTTTATTTATAACCTTTCTGTAAGAGACCGTGCTGTCCTCTAGGGGCAGGACAGTGTCCAATAGACATTGCTGTCTCTGTGCTTAACAGGGAGAAGCTCCCCATAAATGTTTGTGGCTTGAATGAGTGAGTGAAATGGGACCTTTCTGGCATGAAAAAGTTAATGCAACTAGCCTTTATTTAGCTCTGGAAAATTTGTGTGAGGACCTAAGGTATTTGTGTATCATCACTTCTTTCTTTTCTTCTACTTTATCCCATCTCTATAAATTGTCTGTATAACTCAGGTGTCATTACTATCACTATTACTACAGTTCCCTCCAAGGAGGAGGCAGGTGAGGGTACAAATCAAGATATGCCCAAGCCCCCTCTCTCCCAGGTCAGCCTGTCTTTGGGATAGGCAAGCCAGTTTTCACGGACATGTGGGGATTTGAGCACACACACACACACACACACACACACACACACACACACAAGCTGGGGGAAGAAAACGAACATCACCAGCAATGAGACAGATCGGAATCCTGTACCACCTGGTAACGTGCAAGGAAAAGTATGCACTTTTTCCGTGATTTTCCTGCCAAAAACTCATAATCTGATTTTGTAATCACAGGAAGCATCAGACAAAGCCAAATTGACAGATTTTATACAAAATAAAGACTGTAATTTTTAAAAAATGTTAAGATCAAAAAAATCAGGGAAAGACTTAGAGGGGGGAGGTGTTTTAGGATGAAGAAGACCAAAGAGATACTAACAACTAAAAGCACTGTGATTCTGAACTAGATCCTTTTGCTATACAGTACATTATTGGGACATTTGGTGAAATTTGCGTGGGATCCAAGGAGCAGATGTAACATGTATTATATGTTAATTTCCTGATGTTAATGGTTGTGTTGTGGTCATGGAGGAGAATGTTATTGTCATAGGAAATGCATACTCACATATCAGTGAGTGGTGCAGCTTAGGGTTGTCAATTTACTTTCAAGTGGTTAAGAAAGAAAGAAAGTTCTTTGTACTAAAGTCACAATTTTTTGGGTAAACTTGAGATTGCTTCGAAATAAAAATTTTAAAGCAAAAACGTCAATAAACAAACTTGGTCTTGTCCCCATGGACAGGTTGTCCTTATGAGATGTACTTCTTGGTGTATTTATGGTGATGGATGGACTTGGATTTCCTTGAGCTGGATTGGGAGCCAAGGGTGAAGTTGAGAGGCCTGGAGGAGAGCAAACTTGCATCCTGTGCCATCATCCCCCCTCCCCATCACCTCCCTGGCCCTCAGCATGTCACCTTACTTGAAAACAGGCTCAGAAGACAGACTGTCAGCTCTAGCAGAGCAGAGCTACCTCCCAGGGGCCGGTTAATTGGCAGGTTTCTAGCAAGATGCCAATTTGATAATTTACTGTGAGAAGTGTAACCAAGACCCCTGGCAAACTTCAAGGGAAGTTTGGTGGTAAGCAGGAGAGAGCAACATAAAACAAGGAATCAAAATGAGGAGAGCTGGCCAGAGGCGTCCTGTGAGGGGAGCCTGACTCTTCCATCCTGCATGGGAACCTCACACTTGGCAATGGGATGTAGAAGCGTGGTGGCGGGGCTTGTACTCCCTTGGGCATAGTTGGGGTGGCTTCTCAGACTCCGATTTTTGTCTGCTTTCATGGCTGGCCACCTCTCTGCCTCTGACTGATGTGTTCTTGCTCTCTATAGGGTAATAGCCTCAGGCAGGTTGTAGACTCTTGAATGTCTTTGCAGGTCTCTGATTCTGGGTTGACCCCTGGGTTGAGTTTATATGTTCACTCTTTTTGAGTTTCTTTAGATATCCTCCTTGGCCACTACTGGCCACACGGGAACTCGGGGTAGAGAGAAACTGCACTCTAGAGTAACAACTCCCCCCCCCTTTTTTTTTAAAGTCTGGAACCATGTAAAAGGAAGGAAAAGACTTTTAAAAAATGGCATACCTTTTTGGACTATCTTGTTCTCTCTAGAGTTCTTGAACTTCCCTAGGTTTCAGAGATTTAGCATGAGAACAGTGTGCCCCTGTCCTGTGAACCAGAGGTACTGACTTTTTGGTGCAAAGTCCACGTGGGGCTTGCTTTTTCAGCTAGAGTAGTGCTCTCTCAGGCATGAAACTCCCCTGCTTCTCATCGCCCATCCACTGGAGGGTTTACTGTTACTTACACCGGTGGTCATGTCTCTGCCAGGGCACTTCATGACCCCTGGGTACTTAGGCCTGGAACTTAAGGTTCCAAATGGTTCCATATGTAAAAGCCATTTGTTTCCTGGTGGGTGTCAAATGAAACCCAAACCTTGAGGATCTTGAGTGCCAGAGCCTGCTTTTGAAGAGTTGCCTGAAATCTGAAATGCAAGTCAGTTTGCAGAAAGAAGCAATGGTTCTGTATGACTCATACGTTAGAGACCAGCCAAAAGGGTCTGGGTCCTTCCATGAGTGATGAAGGGCTCCGTGCTTTCAGGCATGAACCCCGTATTCTTCTTCAAAGGATAGTTAGAAGGTTGTTTTGATTTTTGCAAAGGAAGAGCAGATACACCTATGGACCAGCCCACCCTAGTCCAACTTAAGGGTCCTCAGTTTAGTGTGATTTTATATTTTGTTTTCTCCTTTGCCCATACACTGATAAGGCCCTCATACAAATGCCTTAATAAATGGTAACCAGAACATGCCTGATTTGGCATGTCCCATGACACAGAAATTGAACCCCGGGTACAGCTGGGGATGGGAAGCAGCATCTACACGGTCACCAGGTCAGCTGCTGAGCCCTAGCTTGACCCTTTGTGCCCTGTGGCACATATCTGCAACGACATGCCCCTCTCCTCTGAAAGTGCTACCTTGTGAAGATCCCAGGATCTGGTGGATGGACACAATAGACTAGAGGGTGGTGAGTGTCTGCAGAGCTCAAGGAACAGACTTGGTTTCCCTTTGCAAACAAAGCAACACTGAAAGCCCCACATGAATTCTGGCATTAGTCTTTGCCATCTGTTTGATTTTTTTTTTTTTTTTTTTTTTTACCAAGTCAGGGGCTGTGATGAGTTATCAAACTCTGCGGGCCGAGAAAGGAATAGAATAGAATCCCCTGAAACATGCTATTCAAAGCAAGTAGGGAGTGTGGTCTGCTCAGGGACCTATAACTTTCACTTTTATTCCATCCTCGGGCCTTTTTGCATCTGGGAGTCAGAAAAATAATAAAATAAAGGCAGGCTGTAACAAGAAATGTGATCCTTGGGGTACTCTACTGCCTCTGTCAGTCAGATTTCCTATGTAATGGAAAGAGCTCTGCCCTCTGCAGCTCTGCCAGGCATTCCCCATGGCGAGGGGGCATGGGCTTGATGTGAAACTGATCCCTCTCCTTGCAAGTGGTGAGGCTGACAGCTGTATAAGGAAACATTCCCTGGAATGGGCTTCGGGTCCCTGCTCAGTCAAGAGGCAGACTTTTTACTCCCAGTGACAGCTGTGAGCTACCGATTTATGGCAGGACACTAGCTCTGAATTCCAATTACCCTTTGAATTTGCAAGGAGTCTACATTTCCATGCCTATGGTGCATTTTTACAACTTGCCACTGTGATGGCCGATATACAACCATCCCCTGTTACTAATATTTCTAACCAAATGATTTGCAGAACGAGAGCTCAGGTGATATATAGTTAAGGCTTTTTGCTCCTTGAGGGGTGAAAGTGCTAGGGAATCTGCTCAGAATTTCAAGAGGTTAAGAAAGGCAGGTGGAGATGGTGAAGGCTGGGAGATTTTGGAAGCTGAGTGACACCACTGAGGATGTGGAAAACATGTATTTCTGTTCAGAGTAATTAATTTTTGTTTCAGAGAGCAGCTCTCCCTGATGAAGGTAGCCTGTGCCGGAGAGTTAATAAAGGATGTGGGGGACACTTGCACTTCATGCTTTATGCACACCCATAGCTTGATGCAGTAGCATTCGTTTCTTCTACAACTCTTGACAGTCTATTTCCTCTGGCTGAAGGATGGCTAGAGTCACTGTTGTAAGAGCAGGATATTGAGGATCTGGAGACTAGCATGTCCCCTGAGCCCAGGCTGTCATTTTTGCCTGTGAATGCTCCACAGAGCAGGAGGATGGAAGGTGTATCTTCCAGATTGACAATTCATGGATCTTCAAGACACTTGCATAGCTGAGATGTTTTAGCAGTGGATCAAAGTTTATAGATTTCAAGTAACAGCTTTGTTGCTTCTGTTAGAGGGAATCCACATGTCTGTCCACATGCACGTCGGCACAATGGAGGAAAAAAAATCTCAACATTTAAAAATAGATCTTTAAAAACATTACCAAGACTACTTAGTGCTTTTAAAAAAATCCTCCTTCTGAACTTTGAAAGTCTTTTTCTCTACACATAAAGGAAAGGTCTTATGTGGCTGTTTTGCTTAATGTGGGCTGGTTTTATTTTGGACTCTTTGAAACCCAGCGTGAAGGCTAAAATTCTATGTAGAGAAGTAAAAAATGAAAGGAATGGTGAGGTTTTGGTTGTGCTAAATTAAAGTGACAAGGTACTGATAACAGGACATGGCTGTGCCCACAAATGAGCCCTCTCTAATTTGCTGCTGAGGAAAGGACCGCTTTGGTGTTGCATTGTAATTTCTCTCTTGAATTAAAAGTTTAGAAGTCTAGTTTGCTCAAAAGAGAAAACCTGAAAAACGTAAGCCTTTCAGTTTTGAAATGGACCACAGTTACCCTATGTTCAAGGAATTGTTTGAGCAAATTTTGCTTCAGAAGTATGTAAATTACATGGTTTTATGTTTAGAAGCCACACTGTGTGCTGGATTATTTTGTATGTGATTTAAGGTAGCCTTTTCCTAAGTTTGTGTTCCAATCCAGGATGTATTTTGAGTTGAGCAGGTGGTGGTCTGCTGTATATACGGTGCTATAGGGGCATGTGGATTGAGCACCTTACTTGTGTTTAGTCATGATCTCACGGTTCATGGGTTTGAGTCCTGTGTCTGGCTCTGGGCTGACAGGTTGGAGCCTGGAGCCTGCTTTGGATTCTGTGTCTCCCTCTCTCTCTCTGCCCTTCCCCTACTCACGCACTTGTGTGTGCAGGCTCTCTCTCTCTCTCAAAAATAAATAAATATTTAAAAATATAAAAATAAAAAATAAGGTGGTATATCATGTACAGAATGGATTTCTGATGGGGGAAAGAGGTAAAGAAAGCAAAAGTTACTTCTTCCAACTTCCATTAGTTCTAGATAGCAGCTTGATACCGATGGGGAGCTGGGATGACATTTAGTTTCTCCAGCTACAATATGGCCTGCTTCCAATTACAGTACCCCCATACCTCAAACTCAGCTTCCCAGAGGGCTGACATGTTGTCATTCTGTGAAATCAATTATCATATTACCAAAATTGGCCTCATAGATGGTAGAATAAGACTCAGGATTGTTCACTATGGTACTATAAAAAATGGCAATTCACGATAATTTATCTTTTGTTTTTAGCTTCTGTGGGTGTTTTCTCAAGGAGAGACCCCCAGCTCCGTATCAAGATTGTCCACTTCTTGGTGCTGACACTCTCACCCTCATATGAGGCTTTAATTCATCATGGCTAATCCATACTTAGATAGTTATGGTGTTTCCTAAACTGTGTTCCTTAAGTGGTTAATAGATGCGATGTGGAAAGGGTTTTATGGTCAAATTTGAGAGACACTGGTAACAGAGCTAACAGATTGCTTTACTGAAGGACTTTTCTGGGCCTTCATCATTTATACATGCACATTGTAACTTGTCAGGACAGTGAGTGGAGGAGACATGTGGCCCAGGTCTGTGCTCCTAAGTGCATGCTTGGGGACCACTGCCTCAAGGTTTGACTCTACCTGCCTGTTATGGGTTAGATTATGTCCCTCCCAGAAAAGATATCTTGGAGTCTTCTCATTCCCCCCAGTACCTTAGGATGTGACCTTATTTGGCAATAAAGTCCTTGTAGATGTAATTAGTTAAGATGAGGACATATGGGAGTAGGGTGAGTCCCTAATCTATTATGACCAAGGTCCTCAATAAAGGGGCATATACACGCCGTAGGACAGAGCCATGTGAAGATGGAGTTATGTTGTCACAAGCCAAGGAACTGCTGGAAACTAGGAGAACAGCCTGGGTTAGATCTTTCCTGAGCACCTTCTGAGGAAGCATGGCTCCGTCCACACTTAATCTCAGACTTCTAGCCCCCAGACGGTGAGACAACACATTTTTGTTGGTGAAGCCACTCAGTTTGTGGTACTTTGTTATGGCAGCCCTACCAAAGATTGCCATTTTAGAATTGGGCTCAGTACTTCAGACTTCTTTTCAGGGTGGGCTAGAACCACATCCCTATTTCTACAAGCTTCTTAGCCAAGCTTGTCTCTGATCTTTTCTGTATTGTGGGTTCATTCTTTATGTATGCTATTTGTGGTACTTCCACTAGGGATGCACCTTCTTCCCAGTGACCTCATACAGTGCTTTCTAACTCGAGGTGCACCATGGAATTATCTAGGAAGCTTAAAAAAAGACTAATGGCCAGGACCAATTAATTATAGTCTCAAGTATTAGACTTGACACCATAGATTCTGTACTACATTAGAGTATAGAGCTCAAGGATTTCTGCAGGGGGTGGTGGGTCCCTTGTTGAAGCCAGAGTTGGGTTTGAACCCTAGATCTTTCTCTTACCTACTGTGACTGTGTAAGAGTCATTTGCTGACTCTATACCATGGCTTACTCATTTATATTATAGAGATCATAAGGAGTATCCAATAAAGCTGCTGTGAGGTATCTTAGTGAGGTCAGGGTGTTGTAACAGAGTATGATAGACTGGGTTGGTTTTAAACAACATAAACTTATATTTCAGAGTGTGGAGGCTGGGAAGTCTAAGATCAAGATGTCCATTTGTGTCTGGTGAGAATCCATTTCCTGGTTCATCTTCTTGCTATATCTTCACATGGTGGAGGGGCCAAGGGAGCTTTCTGGTATTTTTTTTATGAGGGTACTAATCCCATTCATGAAGGCTCCACCTTCATGATTAAATGACATCCCGAAGACCACCCCCAACCCCACCCCAAATACTATCACACTGGGAATTAGGTTTTGATAGAGGGATTCTGGGGACACAGACATTTAGTCTGTACCATGAGAGTTCTGAGAGAGAAGCATTGAAGACTCTTGCTAAACATGTCAGGAGACGCTGTGATCCTTTTCTCAGTGAGTCTCCCAAGGCAAGAACAATCTGTCCCTGCGATCTTGTGTCCTTTATCCAAACCTGTCCCTTCATTACTCTTCCTTATTCCTCCTTCCCTCCCCAACCGCCTGCTCATAACAATCACAGCATTCAGTAGGCTTCCAAAACAAAGGCATTCTTGGTGTACATACCCTTTCTTCACAAATAAAAAACATTGGTTAAAAGAGTGTGTTTATTCCTCGAGGAACTAGGCTCTGGGCCGAGGATGAGGTCACTGTGGCCCATACCACTGTGGGCTGCAGTCACTCACTGCTTTTACAGGTGAAGTCATTCTTAGCCAAGAGCAGGCAGCTAAAGCACAGCATCTGAAATACCACCCAGGAATCCCCAGATTGAAGAATAGCCAGATCTTTGGTTAATAGGTAGCTCAGTCTCTTGTGAGAGGTTTTGGGGTCCTGGCGCTGAATCAGAATAAACCCTGGGAATGCCTGGTGAATCCAGATCTCCAGGGGTCGGACCTGTTCTACAGGCTCTTCTCATGCAAGGACAGACTTGCCACCCTCCATATTCTGTATGCATGCGTGTATGCATCCATGTATGAGTGCATGTGTGCACATATGCATGCACATGTGTTATGAGTGCATTATGCATGTGTGTATGCATGCATGAATTTTGTCATGTAGAAATCTAAGCACTCATTTAGTGCTTCATTCGACACATGTCAGTGTGTGCCAGCCTCTCTTCTAGATGGGATATTGTTGTGAACAAAGCACTCATGTTCACTTGAGGCTTCTTTTCTAGTGAAGAATCCAGAAAATAAACATGTTAAACAAATGCCCGACATAATGTCAGACTTTGAGGAGCACCACTAAGAAAATAACAAAAGGGAGGCAGGTGGGAAGGACAGGACACTGTTTTGGTTAGGGATCAAGGCAGGCTTCCCCAATGAGGCAACATTAGAGCCTAAGTAAAAAGAGGGAGTAAGCCACAGAGGAATTTGAGGGGGAGAGAATGTTCTAGGCAGAGGAGCAGCTCTGTGCTTGGTGTTCTGGAGTGGACTGGACAGGGAAAGAAGTGGAGAGAGTGGTGAAGGCCAGACCATAGTGGCTGACAGACTGTGCGTATGGCTTTGAATGTTTTCTAAGTGTGATGGATGCAAAGCTTTGGGCAGGGGAGAGACATGATCTGATCTGTGTCTTATATCTTATATCACTCTGGAGAGTTGACCACTGTCGGCCAAGAATCCGAGTCCCAAGGAGGCCCACTAAGAAGTAGATTTTCAGGCACTGTCCAAGGAGGTTTATGCATTTGCTGCCAGAAAAATAGTAAACCAATTCCTAGGCAGTGTTGGTGCTGAGAATGTCAAAACAAAGTATAGAATGTATGCTTTTTACACTTTGTCAAATACTTCTGTATGTTTTAAAATTGATAACTGCAGTATTATTTCAACAAGACCATAAATTCAGACAAATTTGTGTTTTTTTATATTCCAGTCTTTTCTTGTGTGCAACCCTTGCTAGTTTTATTACAGGTTACAGTAATAGAAGTAATTTGTAGGGGTCAAATTTCTGAGGCAAGTTATTGAGTAGATCTACGATTTAGTGTTTTCCTGACAAACAAATGGAGAATTTCCAGTTTTCCTGCAATCTAATTATTGTGATCACTCTTGTTTGTAAATATTGTATCTTTTCTAATGACTGGCACCTTTTATTTGCATGTGTATCACTTCATTCATCTTGTGTGAATGTAAGTAATTGAATGTGTGTTGTAGACTAAGTGTTTGTGCCCATCCAAAATTCATGTGTTGAAGTTCAATCCCCAGAGTGATGGCCTTTGGGAAGTGGTTTTACACTTTTCCTGTAACACATTATAAGATTAAAAGGGCAAATACTAGAAACACTATACTTGGTAATAAATGAAATAAATAGGTGGAAAACAAAGATAAACCCTCAAATAAAAACTCTGAAAATATAAAAAAAAATAAGTAGATTCGTTTGTGAAGTGTTTCAAAATTTTTGTGTTAGATGCTATGTAACATAAAAGATAAGTAAAAATTCATGAACTCACTGGGAGGATACAGTCTTAACAAAGTACTCAAAGTTGACACCCTCATCAATGGAATAAATTAACTGCATGTGCCTCCTGATAAGAGGTATGACACCACTCCTGTTATATTTCTGCCAAAAAATCCATAATAAGAATTTCATTTCAAAGAGACATTAGGTAAACTCAAGTAGTGGGACATTCTACAAAATAACTTTTGTAGATTTTACCTTACTATTCAAACATGTCAAAAGACAAAGAAAGACTGAAGAGCTCTCTTAAATTGAAAAAGACCAAAGATCTAGACAACTCAATGCTGTAAGTCATCCTGGATTAACTCTGAGACTAGGGGAACAAATTCTGGTCTTTTATGATAAAGGACATTTTTGAGAGAATTAGTGAAATTTGAATAAGGCCTGTAGGTTTTATACTAGTGTTGTATCGATTTTAACTTCCTGATTTTGATAATTGTGCTGTGATTATTAGGTGAATGTTCTTGATCTCCAGGCATCCACATTAAAACATTAAGGATAAAGGAGCATTACATTTGCAACTTTCTCAGAGATAGTGCCAGAGCAGGAAAAGCTCTTTTTCTTCTATTCTCCTAGGTACTCCAGCTGGGAACCTACACAGTAGACTGATAAAAGATGAAATATTGAAAGAAAACCAAACAGAAGTTTATTGAAGCATCAATACACGTAGGAGAAACTCAGTGATGGGTAACTCAAAGGGGTGGTTAGAACTTGGGCTTGTATAACATCTTAACAAAAGAACAGTAAGTTTCAAAGAAGTCATTAAGTCAAAGGAAAAGGTTTTAGGTTTTCAAGGATAGAAAACTATGGGAAGATAAATGTGTGGGGCAACTGGAAGATAAGGGTTAGTTTAGTAAGGCTTTTTTATGCAGGTGCACCTTGGTGCCATATCATTTTAGGTGATAAGGTTGTCCTCATCCTGGTGTAGGAATCAGGGGGTATCTTTATGGGGGGACTTTATGTTCTTTTGTCAGCAGATTGGCAGAGGGCAGAAAGCTCATCCTGTGTCTGCCCTTTTTAAAAATTGTCTTCAGCCCACAGTAATCCTGATTCTAGATAGCACATTTTGAGTGTGGCATACTCTGAACTCCTTCACTCTTCTGAAATAGTACAAGAAAAAGAGATAAAGCTACTGTGATAAGATGTTAGTATCTGGAAAATCTGGGCAAAAAGTATATTTCATATTCCCTATTGAAATTTTTTTTAAGTCTCCAGTTCAAATTATGAACTCTAAATTAAGTATAGGAGTTTATTTTCCTCCAAATTTCAAACAGCCCCTAAGCTAGTGTTCTCTCTCTCTTTTTTTTTTTTAATTTTTGATGTTTATTTATTTTTGAGAAAGAGACAGAATGTGAGTAGGGAAGGGGCAGAGAGAGAGAGAGAGAGAGAGAGAGAGACAGAGAGAGACACTGAATCCAAAGCAGGCTCCAGCCTCTGAGCTGTCAGCACAAGAGCAAGGCTCAAGCTCATGAGCCACAAGATCGTGACGTGAGCCAAAGTCCGCGGTCCACTGGACTTAGCCACCCAGGCACCCCTAATGTTTTCTTAATGGTAGGAAGACTGTTTCTTCTTCTTTTTTTAAAAAATTTAAGGCAAGTATTTCTGAGATTGCCTTAAATATTTTGTCAACTAGCTAAAAACACTTCAACATTATCATGTATCAATAGAGCAGCATGAGTCTTGACATGCCAAGAGAGCCAGTTAAAATTCAGTGGACCAGTGGGAAGTATTTTTCTTATACTTGATTCTTAAATAGCCTTAAATAGTCTTAAATTCTTTAATAGAAAACTAATGTGCAATTTAAAATATTTAATTCATACTGCTTATAAATCTGTAGATTGGCCTCCTTGTTTTGAATGTGTTTTAAAAGAGGACATAAAAATTTACTAAGAAGTGAAAAATTCACTGTAGAGGGGATTTCTTGAATAGTGAGAGTGATCTGGAAACTTGTCAGAGATTCTGCCCACCCTGTAGACTAGAAGGAGGCACGAATATTTGATTTCTCATGTTCTGCATTTACATTTACCTGGACATTGGTTTGTAGATGGTTCAAGCTTTGACTCTTAAAAATATTTGTGATTGCATAAATTCACATTTTTGTTAATCTTAGAGCCTAGATCACATTGTGAAATCACCTGTTGTTATTATCAGTAACTTGGGGCTCCCTTATGAATTATCACTTAAGAAGTAGTAGCTAGTTCTTGCAGTTTAACTATTCAGTGCTGGTGTCGTTGATTAGTGACTACTTTTATAGAGACTTTTGTCCACATCATGAAAAAGAGTTTTGCCTCTTTCACTCTGCACCTTCTTCTGGACTCTGGTAAACTGGCAATCCTGACATTTTATTCATTATGACCAGTCTACCTAGAGTAATGGTACCCTGTTTTTGAAAGAACTGTTCTTTTCTTGGTAGTACTGATCTAATGAATGGACAAAGGCTCTGAACTTGGACATGATCTGGGGTCTGTCCTCACTCTACAGCAGCTATAGAACCTTAAATAAACTAGAATCAGTCCTCAGTATTTGCAGATTCCGTATCTGTGAATTCGCCTGCTTCTGAGTATTTACTGATAACTCCAAATCAGTGCAGCCAGTGCTTTTGCAGTCATTCACAAGCATGCACCGAACAGTGAAAATTTCGAGTTGCCCAGTGAGCACATTCCCAGCTGAGGCCGAACAAGGCAACACTCTGAACTTCTTGTTTCAGCTCTCATGCTATAAACAAGTGTCCTTTTCATGGTCTGTTTGGTGCCATGTTTTTCACATTTTTATGCCTTTGGTTTGTGATGTCACTCTTTAAAATTAGTTCCAAGTGTAGTGACAGAGTGCTGTCTAGCATTCCTACATGCAAAAGGTTGTGTCCAGGCAGAGGTTACAGTGTTGCTGCCATGAGTTCAATGTTAATGAATCAACAATTCATATTAATTAAGATGTCTTTAAGCAGAAACACACATAAAACAAAATTGGGTATTGATTGGCTGACAAAAATGTGGCTATTGGCTCACAGGAGCCTAACTGTATATTTCCCCAGCTGAGCATTTGCTAATTCAGTGATCCCAGTGACTTTATAAGGAGTATCACTACTGCAAATAGAGGGAATTGACTTTACATGTGATCTCTCTGAATTTCAGCCTCCTTACAGATAGAGTGCCTGTGTATCTTACTCATTATACAGCCCAGAATGGAAGTGCGAATTTTTCAAATAGTATGCTGGTTCACTGAGTCTAAGCAATTACTGTTTAGCAAACAGGGCCATATAGTCAACCTATCATCAGTAATATGGAGCTTAAAATACCTAATTTCAGGAGCACTCAGCATATATTTATGGACCATCTCCTACTTTCCAGGTAGAACATGAGGTCAGATAGACCCTGACCCTTTCCAGGAAGACCTTAGTGGATGAAAAGTAATGAATGAGGAGAGAATGATGCAAGATAACATGCTGTTAAGAATTCTAGGAGCCATTGGAATCTTTTGAGAGATTCTAAATAGGGAAGCATAAGATTTAAAAAAAATTCTCTGTAGTGAATGGAATTGAGAGTGGAGGGAGGAGCAAGCCAATCCAAGGGAACTGTCAGGAGGCTACTGCAACAGTCCCAGCAGAAATGATGGTGAAAGTGGAGATGAAAGAAGACTGACCTACTTAGGAGCTCAGATCTCTCGGCTTGACAATGAATATGAACGTACAGAATGAGAGTAAAAGCTACCAGATTGCTTGACTAGAGGTCCGTTTTCTGAAAAGAGAAATGTTGAAGGAGAATTATGGTGAGCACAGTCAAGCATTTAGCAGGTTAGGTACAAATATATTTACAAAGAAGACCATCTGTAAATTTTAGTCCCCCCCCCCCTTTTTATTGCTGGCAATAGAAAATTTTAAAATGATGCTTATTTTTTTTGTCTCCCTCTCTCTTTATCTCTGTGGGTTTGTGCATATTCGTGTCCAAATCTGGTTAGTATTCTTTCATTTTCCAGACAAATTTTCTGAGCGTTCTTTTGCACACATATAGTTGGAAGTCAGTTACTGCCCCATGTCTTCAGTTCTGCCACTATCCACAAGCATGCAATTTTCTGGCCCAGGTTTCAGATCTGCTTCAGGCTGCCCAGGAGACACAGAAGTAGGGCCTCATCTGGTATCTGGTCCAGGTTCTTACCCAGGCCATGCGGAGTGGTCCGGCACTGGCCTTCCCAGGGTGCAGCTCCTCAGTGCACACACAGCTGCTGCTCTAGTGCTCGCTCCCCATGCCAGCGTGACTGGTTTTGTGGGAGCCTTCTCCAGATCCTGTTTTTGACCTTGGGTTATACTTCCGACTCCTCCAGTCTTTGGGATCTGTTGGGAGGAAAACTTTTCTCTCCGCACTTAGCTTCCAAAGGTCTGGGTCCTGCCATTTAACTAACAATAGACAGATTAATAGGGAAAAGCAAAGATTTATTTACATGTGCATGCAAGAGTTCTCAGTATTGAGTAACTTGCAGAATAGTCCAAGATAAAGGTTTATATACCAACTTAATAAAAAAGAGGTGCTTAGAGCTTCAGTGGGGAAGTATGGGAAGCTCTGTGGGGCTTTTTGATGCTAATACACAGCTAAATTCATTTGTCCTGGTGCTAAGGGTTAGTCGTTTCTCTCCAGGCAGAGGGCGGTGGGGGGTCAGGGGCCTTGTCTGTACTACTGGAGACTGTATTTTCTGAAGCCTCTGCTTAAGTTTAGATAATTTTCTTTCTGAGGTTGCTGATTGTTCTGATGTTTTCAGTTTAAAGTAATTTTAATACCGCTTTGGTGGACTGTTAATTAATCCCTTCAGACTCTAGGTTTCATTTTCTGTCAGGACAATCCCAATGCATCAATCTAATTAAATTGAACGTCCTAAGAGAGGGATGCTGGGTCCCTTTTTTCCTGTGGGTGAGGACAGCTCCTTTATCCTTATGCACACTTACCCACCTCATCAGTGATCTGCTGTGCCCATCAAGCAATGCTGGAGAGGGGTAACCCTGCTCAGGCCACAGAAGGTCACCCCTCCTCCCCCTCGACAGGGGCCCTAGTTCACCCCTCATTTGCATAACTGTGTGAGGCCATCTTGTTTACTCCTCACTAAACTAAGATCTGCTTATAGTGATTTATCTTTGTCCACCCAAAGACAGACACATGGTCTGGCAGTTTCCCTTTTTTTGAAACTTGTGAGACCTGCCACATCCTGTGCAATCAGAGCTTTTTTAACTAATGGGTAAGTAAGATGCTGTGAATTACAGGTTCACAGGTTTCTGGCACGTTTTTGGTTTTGGATAAATGAAAGCTGCTTCAAAGACAGTGGTCATTAGATCAAGACTTTGATCAAAGGTAAAATCTTAAACCTTTGCTAACTGGTTCGTCCCTTCCCTCTCGAGCTGCATGAATCCATGCTTTTTGGCTAGAGGAAGAATTTGACCTGTTTACTTCATAAACCCAGGAAGGCTTCCCTTCTTTATCACTTACCAAATTTTCAGCAGGGAGAAGAGTAACCTCTTAAGATGTGATTATACATGCTTTTGAGTACTGCTTTGCCTCTAAGGAGAGGAAATATTAAGGGAATCAGGGACATAGGAACAAAGAACCAAAAATTACTTTGTAGACATTCTAAATTTTAAAAAATGATTTACTAATGTTCTCTTTATCTGGCAATTGGTAAGGTTGCCTCAGATATAGTCTATTCAGCTTTTTGCAAGAGCTCCAAAAATGTATTAATAAGTTCTTGGACACCAGGGAGAAATGGGAGCTGGATGCTGATACAGTCAGACACAAATGGTTGCATAACACTCTCATTTTCAGCCACCTCCTTCTTCTTTTTCCTTCCTGGGTGGCTTGGGTGTCCAAGGTGCTGGCCTTCAGCCAGGGCTCACTGGTGGGTTGGTCATGGCCAGTATGCATTATGATTGGTCATTGTGGACCCTGTGCTGGTATTAAGTATTTTAAATGTGATCTCAGGGTATAATAAACTAGAGTTCTTGGGGAAAGCTGGCCAAAGCTGGACTAGGGCCAGCTAGCTCCTTGGGAATTTTGTTCATGGTGCCCACACCCCACATATAATTAAAATACAAAAACAATCATAAAATAAGTGTCAGGAAATCCAGCACAGTGCACATCTTCTCGTGATGATGACCTTAGTATGTTTTCAAAACTATCAAATAACAAATAACGTTTTGTTTTCTCATTGATTAGATGCGCCTGCTTTGTTAGTCTCTTAAACTTGAGCCTTTGTTGAGCTCAGAGTGGGCCTCCTGAGGCAGCAGGGAAGGGAGAGAATTGGGAAACACGGATTGCTTCTATTTACATTTGCTTCTATCCCTAGTTGTGTTGGCTTAAAGGGAGTAAAAATTGTTTGCATAGCCATTAAGCGTTTACAATAACGTGTTGAGTTGTTTAAATGAACAGCACTGCTTAAATTAAAATAGCACCATGCACAAATAAGCCAGAGACTCCTTGCAATGGAAAGATGAAGCATAATACTCAACAGAGGGATTTACAGCAAAAGTCTAAATTATTAAACTACCGCTTTTGCATATTGGTTTAGTTAGATTGTTTGCTTTTGGCTTTAGGGCAAGTAAGTGTGCCTTTCCCAGAACAGACATCCCCTAGCGCCATCTTCAGCTTTGCATCTGCTTCTCCTCTTGTTAATGTGACCTGCTGACTCGCTAAGCAGATGGTGTGGCTCTTTCAGGTGATCCTTCCCTTAGGTGTCACAGCACACTGTGACTCTGGCTCAGCACCCAGGGTGAGATCAGAAGCATGGAGGGGGGGATGTTCCTTTTACAAGCCTCGAGATATCGGGCTGGCTGTGGCTTCATTTGCCATCATTAAGAGCCTGTCCGACTGGGGAGATGATGTCTCCTGATAATCACTCTCTTCTGCTCAATGCCAAGTTGAAAAGAAAGATAATTGTGAAGAAAGAGTGCTGAAGAGAAGCGCCAACTGTCAGATCCCTTAAAGAGTGAGGGATTTATCTAGAAACACAGCTGAAAATATCCATTAAATATGTAAACTAGACTGAAGAGATTGGCAAAGTAGAGTGGCCATTATTTGTAGAATTACTGCATTTTTATTAGCTTGAAATATACTTACATGTGCTTCAGTTAGCTCTGGGGAGGAGAGAAAAGTTTATGAGTACAACTCAAGGTTATAAAAAGTGTTATTCAGTCACTATGATTTTAAAAATGATATGGGGAGGATAGGAGTAGATAAAAAGAAATCTGTGGAAAATCTTATTTTAGACCTACCTGGCTTGGTGATTTTAGAACATTAAAAACAATGATCATACATTGAACATTTATCATGTGTTAGTGTCTCGTGGAAGCACTTGACCTCATGTAGTTGTCACAGCACATCTGTAACGTTGTGGTCCCACCCACATCTAACAGATGAGACCTTGAGGATTAAGAAGTCTGCCTAGAGTCTGTCTGTCTGGTGCTTTGTGGCAGAGCCAGCTAGTGACAGCGACCTTGGTGATTAAGGTTTTAATCACGTGGAGATACTTTAGTTGCCTCAGTCACTTTTCTCGTTACCTCCTTTATTTTAAAGAAGTGGGGACAGGGGTGCCTGGGTGGCGCAGTAAGTTGAGTGTGTGATGCTTGGTTTCAGCTTAGGTCATGATCTTTGGTTCCTGTGTTCAACCCCGCATCAGACTCCCCTGCTGGCAGTGCGGAACCTGCTTGGAATTCTCTCTCTCTCTCTCTCTCTCTCTGCCCCTTTCCT
>PJEM01015617.1:0-20371 GCA_004023845.1 Helogale parvula
GGGGGGGGGGGGGGGGGAGTTGGGAGGGGGCCGCCAACCATACAAAAGGAGGAAAAACAGCCTTTCCACAAACGGCCTCGGAGGCGGGGACCTCCACAGGCAAACAAGGGGCCCGACCTAAACTGCGGGCCTGACACGAACACCCGCTCAAAAAGGAGTCATAGATGTAACTGTAAACTGTAAAGCTTTTAGAAAATACGTTAAGGAAAGTCTCAGAATCTGAGTCCAAGTCACTGTGACTTCCGTCCGTCTTGCGCGCTGGAACACCCACCTTTGAGTTCTGGCCTGCCATGAAAAAAGTCTCACCACCCCAAGGCCACCGTGCTAAGAGGAAGCTTCAGCCACACAGAGACCCACTGCAGTTGACAGTCCGCACAGGCCTGTGCCCCAGCCAGCCCAGCACTGTTGGCAGCAGCATGCTTCACCCCCCACTCCTCCAGCCGGTGGCTGTTTCAGTCACATGAATCTGTTTGAATCTTCCCAGCTGAAGCACTAGACACTGTGGAACAGAGACAAGCCATCCCCACTGTGCCGTTTGAATTTCTGACCCACGGAATCCGCGGGAATAGTAAAATTGCTGTTGTGTCAAACCACAAAGTTTAGGGTGGTGTGCTATGAAAGGGGTCATTCTAATAGAAGACCACTGAACACTGGGCAAATCCTAACAGAAGGAGCAGAAAAGTGATCTAACTGTACACCGTTCACAAGAGACTCACTCTAGATCTACAGATACAAACAGATCACAAGTCACGGAATGCAGAGACACTCCATGCAAGCAGTAGACGAGAGAGCTGGCGTAGCGGTCATCATATCACAGATGGGCTTCAGGTCAAAAACTACTACAAGAGACAAGGACATTGCATTATATATTGATGAAAGAGTCAATTCACAAAGAATATTAAATAACTATAAACACGCACCAAATAGCAGAGCCTCCAAATACATGAAGCAAACAATGACCGAACCAAAGGGAAACAGACGACCCAACAATAGTAGCTGGAGATGTCATTACCCAACTGCCAACAGCGGACGGAACAACCAGACAGAAAATAAGTAGGAAATAGTGCGGCTCCAGTGGCGCTACTGGCTAGTGCACGGCACTTGTAGAAAATAAGTAGGAAACGGAGGACTTCATCAGCACTGTAAGCCCATTAGCCCTAAAAGACATGCCCAGAACCTCCACCCAACAGCAGCCGGGTGCCCGTCCTTCTCAAGTAGACATGGAACATTCTCCAGGATAAAACATGCTAAGAGGAAGAGTAAGCCACACGGAGAGCCACAAAACGAGTCCTGACACATTTTAAAAAACGAAAATCATACAAATATCTTTACTGACCACAAGGAATGAAACGAGAAGTAAAAAACAGAAGGAAATCTGGGAAATCCTAGAATATGTGAAAATTAAGCAACATGCTCCCAAGCAACCAATGATCAAAAAAACAGGAAAATCCCTTGAGATGAATAAAATAAAAAACACAACATATCAAAATCTATGGGACACGGAGAAAGCAGGACCGAGAGGAAGGTTCATAGCCGTGGATACATACATTTAAAAAAGATCTTAAATCAAGAACCCAACTCCAGACCTTAAAAAGGTAGAAAAAGAGACACAAATTAAACCTAATGTGAGAAGGAAGGAAATAATAAAGACTAGGGCAGAGAGAAATACACTGCAGAACAGAAACACAACAGAGAAAAATAGTGAAACCAAAAGCTGTGCTTTGGAAAGATCAGCCAGATTGACAGACCTTTAGCTAAACTGACAGAGAAGAGTGAAGGTGTGGCTTTCAGATTCAGAAATGAAAGTGAGACCACAACCGATTTTACAGAAATGAAGAGGATTATAGGAATTAGAATTTAAAAGAACACTGTGAACAATTACACCCCAACGCATGCGAAGAAACCCAGAGAATGGACAAATTCCTAGAAACACACAAAGTACCAAAACTGACTCATGAAGAAATAGAAAATCTGAACAGGACTATAGCTAGTAAGGAGATTGAATCAGTCGTTTAAAATCTCCCAGTAAAGAAATATCCAGGACCAGACGACTTCCCTGTGAATTCTAACAAACATTTAAAGAGGACTTATACCAATCTTTCCCAAACTCTTTCAGAAACTTAAGGGAGGAGATACTTCCTAACTCATTTGTTGAAACCAGCATTACCCTGATACCAAAGCCAAACAAATACACTACAAAAGAGGAAAACTACAGACCAATATCCTTTATGGAGATAAATGCAAAGATCTTTATCAAAATACTAACATACCAAATTCAGTGTCATATCAAAATAATTACTACTATAACCAAATGAGATTTATCCCAGGAAGGCAAGGGAAGTTCAGCACATGAAAATCAATCAGTGCAATACCCTACATTAATAGAATGACAGGAAAAACTACATGATCATCTCAATCAATGCAGAAAAATCCAATACTTTTTCATCATTAAAAATAATAAATAAGGAATCGAATGGAAGTTCCTCAACACAAAAGATTGTGTATGAAAAACCCACAGCTTACCTAATAGTCAAGTGTAAAAAAGTATACAAGTTTCCTCTAAGATCAGGAATAGGACAAAATTACCCACTCTCACCACCTTGTTCAACATAAAAAAGGCAAGAAAAACAAAGAAAAGAATAAAAAAGGAGAAAAATCCAAATTGGAAAGGAAGAAGTAAAGTGATTTCTGCCCAAATATGACATGCTGTCTGCTCTATGTACAAACACTAAAGAATCTGTACACAGACAGAGCTGTTCGAGCCAATCAGCGAACCCAGCGAAGTGGCGGGATACCGAATCAACAGGCCCAACTGGTACATTTCTGTACACTAATGATAAAAAGGGAATTCCAAACGTAATTCTATTACAACAGCATCAAAAATAATAAAATGCTTAGGAGTAAATCTAACAAAGTGCACAAACAACTTGCACACCGAGAACTACAAAACGTGGCTGAAAGAAATTAAAGCAGAAATCAATGTTATCACATCCCACATTCATGAATCAGGAAACTTAAATTGTCAAGGTGACAATACTACTGAAGGAATCTACAGATTCAATGCAATCTCTAGCAACATCTCTACAGCACTTGTTCTTCAGGAAAAAACACACCCAAAAATTCGTATGGAGTTTCAAGTAAGCCCAAATAGCCAAAGAATCTTGAAAGAGAAGAGGAAAGTTGGAGGACTCACACTTCCTATTTTCAAATCTCATCAAAAAAACTACCGTGATAAAAGCAGTATGATGGAACAGATAAAACTAGAGTGAGGGAACAGAATGGAGATCCGCAAATAGACCCTCACAAATGTGGTCACATGATTTCCAAAAGGAAGCCATGACCATTCAGCGGGGGAAAAGATAGTGTACAAGCCGGGGAAACTGCTTATGCACAACAAAAGACCCTTCCTTTACCCCGTGTACAAAAATTAACTCAAAGCAGATCAAGACCTAAATAGAAGAGCTGAAACTATAAGGCTCTTAGTCAGAAACATAAGGGATAATCTTCATGACATTGGATACGGTAATGATGCCTTGGATATGTTGCCGGAAGCACAGGCAACAAAAGAAAAATTAAGTAGGAGTTTTTTTGTGCATCAAAAGGCAAAATTAGGAGAATGAAAAGACAACCCGCAGGATGGAGGAAAATATTTGCAAATCATCTATCTCATTAGGAATTCATATCAAGAATATATAAAGAACTCCTACCACTCAACAACAAAAACCAAACACCTCAACTCAAAACTGGGCAAAGGTTTGAATAGATCTATTTTCCAAAGACATACGCAAGGCCAAAAAACGCATGCAAAAATGTTCAACGTCATTAGTCATTAGATAAACACAAGTCAAAACCACAATTAGATATCACCTTATATCTACCAGGACGGCTATAGTAACACACACACACACACACACAAATAACAAGTGTGGTTGGTGGGGGTGTGGAGACACTAGAACCCTCGCACATTACTGATCGGAACGTCAAATGAAAACAGGCTGGTGGTCCCTGAAAAAGTTAAACCTAGAATTCCTGTATGAGCCTGCCATGCCCTCCTCAGTATGCCGCAAATTTCAGGACTCAAGCACATGCTTGGATATTGAAGCTTTACTCATTGAAGATCTAGTCACAAGAGCCAAAAGGTAGAAGCAAGCCAGGCGCCCAGCAGGTGGACTGGGTGACAAAGCAGGATGCATGTGGACAAAGGGGTGTTACTAAACGGAATCGAAAGGAAAAAAATTCTGACACCAGCTGCACCGTGGACGAACCTCAGGAGTCACTGCTCAGCAAGGTAAGCCAGTGAGGCACAAGGGCACATATTCTGATCCTATGAACACGAAGCTCTTAGAACACGGAAATTCAGGCAGAGAGTAGAATGGTCGTCACCTGGGGCTGGCAGAGGGCGAACGGCGGGTTTCTGTTTGGGACGATGAAGAAGTTCCGCGGGTGCGTAGTGGCGATGGTCATGTGACACTGCAAATATACTTAATGCCATCATTGACTTGTCACTTAAAAATAGTTAAAATGGTAAATTTTATATGTATTTGTCTACAGTAAAAAATACTCACAAAAGAAAGTAAAGAAGGGAGGGAGGGAGGAGGCTCAGCGCCCCAGCCGTCCTGGCTGCTCCCCAGTCTGATGGCGCCAGGCACCTCGACCTCCCCTTCCCCCTGCGCCCAGCCCGCGGACGAGTCGGCCTCTCCAGCGGACATGCTCCTTTCCAGAGGAAGCAGAAGGATGTCGAATCCCAGAGAAGGAGGCTGAGGCAGTGGCCAGCTTCTCCTCTCTCCACCGTCTGTCTTCTTCTTCGGTGAAGGGGAAATACCCGTCCCGCTCCCAGACGGGGAGACGGGGTCCTGGCGCTTCCCCGGGAGAAGGCTGCTTCTCACGCGGAGTAGCTCTCACACGGAGTAGCTCTCAAGCAAGCCAGGCTGTGCGTGAGCAGTTAGGACTCTCCGCGCATGAGCCTCACCCAGGCGTCCCTGCTCTCCCCCATCAGGAGCGGCATGCTGGCCCCAACTACAGACAAAGAATCCCTGGGATTGGTCCCAGCTCTCAAGCTTATAAGAATGGACACTGAATCTCTTCCCCCAGCTCCTAGGAACAGAAGGGAGGCCTTTTCAGGCCAGAGGCAGGGAACTGGTGGATTCGGAAGCGGAAGGTTCAGATCCCTGGCTTTGGCCCCAACTCACTGTATGTGTTTGGTCCAGTCATTCCATTTCCTTGTGCCTCATTTTCTTTGTCAGCAAAAGGAGGATCTGAATGTCTGCCTCTCGGGGGCTTGGGCTTGAGTCACTGTGATGAGAGCCTATGACTCATTCGGGGGAGATTTATGGTGGCTGCTCTGATTCCTTCCATCTGCCGGAGGTGGGCACCCGGGGCGAGGCACATTCTCTCGACCTGATACATTTTCTTCCAAAAACGTTCGCATGGAAGTGTAATGAAGTCGGCCTCCAAAGGGAGTGAACAGCCGGGGGGGAGGCAGGGAACTTGTAGCTGGACAAACAGCCACCTGGGGGAAGTGCACAGGGGTGATTGTTCTGAACAAGTGTAAGACCAAGTATTCTTTGAAAATTTTGTCTCACATTTAGGTCTTTCATCCAAGGGGCACATGCACCCCAGTGTTTATAGCAGCATTGTCAACAATAGCCAAACTATGGAGAAAGTCCAGTCCATTGACTGATGAATGAATAAAGAAGATGTGGGGTGTGTGTGTGTGTGTGTGTGTGTGTGTGTGTAAACACAATGAAATTCTAGTCAGCCATCAATAAGAATTTACAATGATGTGGATAAAGCTAGAATGTATTAGGCTAAGTGAAAGAAGTCAATCAGAGAAAGACAAATACTATATGATTTCACTCAGATATGGAGCTTAAGAAACAAAACAGATGAATAAACAGGAGGGAGGGAAACCGAGAAGAGAGAGAGACAAACCATGAGAGACTCTTAAAGACAGAGAACAGACTGAGGGTTGATGGAGGGAGGTGGGGGGATGGGTTGGACGGGTGATGGGCACTGAGGAGGGCACTTGTTGGGATGAGCACTGGGTGTGGTATGTAAGTGAGGAATCCCTGAATTCTACTTCTGAAACCAATATTGCACTGCATGTTAGCTAACTACAATTTAAATTTTTAAAAAAAAACCCCAAATAGATGTTAAGTCCTGAAAAAAAGAAGACCTTAGGAAGCCTGCCGACCCTTGAGGAAAGCAGGCGGAGAAGCCCGGAGAGCTTGGAGGTCCCCTGGGGAGCCGCACAGGAAGCCCCGTGAGTAACCGTGAGCCCCGTGCCCATCAGCCCACTCCACCCCCGCGCCTCTTACTCCGGGTGCCTACCGCCTCCTTCTGAGCTATCAGAAAAACTCTTCCCAGTCTGGCAGACAGCGTGGGGGGGATGGCTGGGGTGTGGTCCGTTCCGTGCTGGGGGCTCCCACCCCCTGGTTATGTCATTCCTTGAGTGTAGGGCCTGTTAGTAGATGTATCATGAACACCCATCTCTGCCAGGCTGCCAAGCATCGAATGCAAACGTCCATGGAGGAACAGCCTCCCATATGTCAGGGCGGCTGAGTCCAAGTTCGCCCGTGGAGAAGGAGGCCACAGTTGTGGAGAGACTGAGGGACAGAGGCCCCGAGAGGCCCTTTGGGGAAGCAAATGCCAATGCAGTGTGGCAGCATGAGGGAATGCACAAGGGGAAACTGAGGCAAAGCATTACCCACCCCCCCCATATGAAGTTGCCACTCAGTCCATCCAGTGGCTGCCATGCAAGAGCTTGGGCCCATGTGGCCAGAGCTCCTATATTTTTCTAGAAAATCCATTCTTGAGTGAAAGGTGTGTAGCAGTCAGGACCATCTGGGTTCTGCTGTGGTAACAAGCAAGCCCAGACCTCAGCAGATGAAAGGAAAAGATTTTCTTGTTGCTCAGCTACACTCTGTCCCATACAGTCTGCAAGGGCCCCTTGTCACCATCGTCATGTCCTGTGTGACTCACCAGGGGGATCTGTGGGGACGGCACCCACGGACGGCGGACACCTGTCCCAGGTGTCCCCACGGCCATCCCCCACCCCATCCCCACCTCCCCTGCAAAATGCCCAGTCCCAGACAGGACATATCTCCTCTGTTCGCCCAACTGGGCTGACTTTGGAGACAACCATGGCACTCAGACGGAGGGAGTCCCTGCCAACCACACGGCACCGTGAGCCACCTGCCTCCTGACGGTAATGCTGCAGCTGCCACTAAACCGTTTTGTTCAGTGCGCAGGCCACACAGAGCCTGCCTGCAGGTGGGCTGTGCAGCTGGACCGTGCACCGCTGGAGGCCAGCTCTGACAGCCATCGGGAAGCAGAGCTGGGCCATGCGGGCACCTCCGCCCGAGCCCCCTGCACCGCTCCCCTGCCCTCTCCCCCCCATCCAATGGCATTTGGCCCACAGGGCAGGTATGCAGTACAGTATTTTGGAAGAAACAACAGATGAATGTGTGGGGGTCCCCATTTTTCAGACGACACTCTTACCCGTGTGCACGTGCCAGGTTCTGTGTCAAGCGCCAGCCAGTCCCCCTGCGCCAGGCCCAGCGCCATGTGGCAGGAATCGCCCTCACTCCGTCCCCTGGCAGCCCCAAGGTCGGCACTCTGGCATCGCCATATCCCCATCTATGGATGGGGAAACTGAGTCACAGAAGAGTTAGGAGCTTGTCGTCAGCCATGACCTCAACCATCTCCCCACAGCCACCATGGCCCGGGAACGAGGTGGGAGCTGGGCTGCACCTGCCGGTGGGGGTTGTGCGCGCCACGGGCGGCCGTGCTCCTCTCACCTCCAGCCTCAGAACGTCGCCTGGTTCCACCTCCCAGTGCCCTGGGCATCTGCAGGGGAAGCCGGCTCTTGGAGGCCAGGTCAGCCCCTCGCACGACACCTGCTGGGGAACCCCTCCGGCCTCCCCACAGCCTGGCGCTGGGGAGAGGTAGCGGCACCTGCAGAGATGAGCAGTCCAAGGCCCCGGGGCCAGCAGATGAGGGAGCCCCCTCCAGGGGACCACCTCCCCTAGCGGATGACTCTGGGCAGGGTCACTGCCCCACAGGGACAACTGATCTGGAGAGAGGGGACCCCTGTCTGCTGGATCCTGTGTGTGGGAAAATACACACAAAACGTACCGTTTTAACCATCTGTAAGGGCACAGTGGAGCGGCCTTCAGCCCATTCTCAGAGTCGTGAGTGCGCCCCGCCCCGCCCCGTCTCCACGGCGTTGTCCTGCCAGAGAAGGTCTGTCCTGCGAAGTGGCCACAGCCCAGCCCTGGCGCCGGCCCTGCTCTCTGCGTGCGGCGACTACCGCTCACCGGCGTCCGGTGGACCCCCGTGGCATTTGTCCTCGGCTGTGACTGGCTGTTCCACCCGCCACGGCGTCCCCGAGTCCATCCACGCCGCAGCCGGGGACCGGGCACCCCCGAGTTTGAGGCCGAGTAGCGGTCCGTCGCCCACACGCGGCTTGGCTGGCTTGCCTGTTGGGCCACCGAGGGGGACACAGGCCGCGTCTGCGTTTCCGCTCCTGTGAGCGGCGGTGCGCCGAGCGGGGTGTGCAAACACCGCCCTGGGTTCCGCGGGGGCACGCCCAGAGCGTGGCCATTGTCTCCTACGACAATCCTGTGTTTAATCTTTTGAGGAAGAGAGACGTTTGTCATTAAAGGGCTTTTTTGGTAATTCATATTGATTATAGGAAAGTGGGAAAAATAGGGTCAACAAAAAAAGAAACCCAAAATGACTGTTTTTTCAGCTTTGCAGAAGGAAAACGCCATTCATGTGTGTGTGGTTCCCTCTGGAGGTGTGAAGACACCTCCGCTCCCTGGTCAGCGGGCTCCGCTCCTGTCCCAGCGGCCGCCTGCGCGAGGGCGGTGTCAGAGACGCGCCCCCCCCTTGGGGCCACGCAGGGCCCTCCCGGGACGGACGGCGCTCGCTCGCGGTCCCCGGCCGCCCCTCCGCCCGCGAGCCTCGCAGGTGCTGGGGCCCAGCCCTCCAGAGCCATCTCGACAATACATTGGAGCTGTCGTGTGGAGTTGAGTTTCTTTTGGCAAACGCTGGAGACTGACAAAAATATTCACGTCAAAACATTTCTGGTGCAAAATTTATGAAAGCATTTGAATTTGGCCTGGGCGTTTTTTTCCCTTTTCCCTCTCCCCCTCCCCCGCCTTGTCCCGAGTTGGGGGCGGGGAGAAGAGATAGAGTCCAGATGTTGGCGGGTATGGCTCTCTTCTCTCCCTCCCCCAGCCCCTCTGGCCAGAGGGACGTCGGAATCAATGGCCACTGTGTGTCCCCAGCAGCACAAAAGGCCGGTGCGGCCGGGCCCTCGCGGCCTGTGTGCGAGGAAGTGGCCGGCCTGGGGTCTGCCCCTAACCCCTGGGTCGGGGTGATTGTCTGCAGAGGCGGCCCTGGGGCGGGGGCCGTAATGATTTAGGCAGGATCTATTTCACCTCAAGCCTTTTCTACTCCGAAGAGGCCTAATCGAAAGTAATCTGAAAATTAGGGAAAATAAAAACCATGCCCACCGTTACATAAATACCCATTTCCTCACGCTGGCTGCTCGCAACCACCTCATTCCAGAGCAGAGTGATGTTTCCCTGATGGGCGAGGCCGGGCCGGGGCCTTTGATCCCCTCCTCGCTGTGCCCGCCGCGCTCCCGCGGGGATCCCGGAGCGGAGCGTGGGAGTGACCGTGGCCTGGCCGCCCAGGGCCTGTGGGGGCCGCGGGGCCTGGCCCTGCAGACCTCCTGTGTGGCCTGGGGGTGGGGAGGGAGGGGCCTGTGGGACTAGAGGTTACATTCCCTGCGACTAGACTGCCAGGTCCCCAAGACCGTCCGGGCAACCTCTCCTCCCGGGTCACTCCCTGGGCCTCAGGCACTCCCCGAGGGGCCTTCGCCAGAGCCACTCCCCAGGGCTGGATGTCCCGGGCCAGGTGTGGGCCTCAGGCCTTCTGTCCACGGCCGGCCCGGATGGGAGGTCAGCTTCTGGGACAGACCTCCCCCTACTTCCCGTCATACGACCCTGTCCTCTCGAGACCCATCCGCAAGCTCCAGCGACGGGGACAGGGGTCACGTCCAGCCCGGCCGCCACGGCTGGCACGGAACGAACGTTTGGCCGCAGAGTGAAGGTCCTCAGCAGCAGTGGCTCACACAGGGGGTGGGGGCTGGGGGCCAGGGAGGACACCCGGGGCCAGTCCCGCCCCGACCAGGTGACCCACTCCGTCCGGCAAAGCGCCGGACACGGGGGTGTTTGCCATGACCACAACCCTGGGGTGTTTCCCTTGCAACGTGGGATCTCCCCATGGACATGCTGGGCCTGAGACACAGAAGCTTCCAGGCAGCTCTGGAAGGCCCCAGCCAGTAAGTCTCCTGGGTCAGACCCACCTGGAGTGCAGGGACACCCTCCCTGTGCGGAGATGTGATGTGACAGGGCCCCAGGCCGTGTGTGCTCTGTGGGAGTGGGCTCACAGACACTGCCACCAGCCGCCCGCCCCTCACCTCACCGCGCGCACTGGTCCCCTCCCACCTGGGACTCTGCAGAGCTGCCACCTGCGCCGGGCAGATGGGACAGTCCAGGGTGAAGTGTCCCCGGACCGAGGGATAACTATTGCAATCCTGCTGCATCTGTCTAGGGCCACCGGGATGCCCACGTGACAGGTAACAGGGCCTCTGTAGCCACGTGCCCTCCAGGGACCACGGGTCAGCCACTCTTCCGAGCTGCACTGCCTGGATGGCTTGAGTTTGGCTCCTGGCAGCATTTGCAAGAATGGGTGACTGGGGCTCAACCAGTCAAGGTGGTGGGGTGAAGGCTGCTCTCCAAGGCCCCGTCCACCTCGACCCCAGTGACCCCAGGGACCCTGGGCCGGGTCCCACCCAGGGCCACCACACAGCTCAGCTCTGCTCAGACAGGGTGCCACCCAGAACAGGGCTCCTGGACAGCTGTGCCCATGGCTTTTCAGGGGTGAGGCAGAAGGCCTGCACCCCCAGGCTGACCCAAGAGGCAAGGCCATGGCTGGAGAGAATGGAGGGTGTTTCCGGAACCAAGCACCACGACAGTAACTCACGACCATCCTGTACCCGGAGTTGCTAGGGGGTCACCACACATTGTTCTTCCTAACACTCACACGGCCCTGCAAGTTTGGAAAGAACAGCCCCCGTCTTTATACAGACGAAGAAACTGAGGCACAAATAGCGTGAGGACAGTCCTGGCCGGCACCCGGCCGAGTCTGCGGCCCCGGCGCTGGGAGGCCCTCTCGTGCCGCCTCAGGCCCTGGGGGCTCTTGGGAGCCACGTCGTCAGAGGCAGCTCAGCGGGTGGAGGGGGACGCATGGTGGGGGGGGGGCGCATCACTGGCATTCGAGGGGGGGAGGCAGCGCCTATGCAGGACAGAAGCTTCCGGTGTCGGGCAGAGGCTGAACACTGGCCCATCTACCTTTCCCCAGTTCCCCAAGGGGACAAGTCATCCTACGGTCCCTCTGGTCTCTATTGGGAACATGACACTGTGTCCAGAGCAGGGTGGGGGCTCTGAGAAGCCAAGTGGGGTCCCCATGCCAGTGGTCATTCTTCGCCTGGCCAGGAGATTCTGTCTGGTAGCCCCTGGTGGCTGCTCTGTTCCTTCAGGCTAGGGGCCTCCCAGGGGGAGGATGAGCCCCTCAAGCCCCAGGGGAGCCCTGACCCCTTTGGCTCGACTGCACAGGGCCAAGTCGTGTGAATTCCGGATCTGCCTCGGGAACGGCCCGTCTGCAGGACCTTGGGCTTTGGTGAAAACGTCCATTAGAATGCCCTGCATGAAGGCCAAGGTTCCCTGGGTGGCACGGGCTCTGTCCCAGTCCAGTGTGGGCAGAGACACATATGCCAGCACTAGCCTTGGAAGATTCCAGAAAGTTGTGGAGCAAGACATTGTCCCCCTGGAGCTCTGGAAAGGCTGCTTCGAGGTGTGGCCAGAATGCAGATGGCGGCGTGTCCCAGGCTGGGGCGTCACAGAGCACAGGCCCAGCAGCATGTGCGCAGGGGGCCGTGGGGCCGGGGCCATGGCTCCCAGGCTCCTCAACAGGAGCTACGGAGGCGGAGCCCAGTCAGGAGAGACCCAGGCGCATGCGACAGGGGGCGAGTAAGACCTAGTGGGGGGACAGCGTGCCTGAAGGCCCGAGGCCCACAGAAGCTCCCTTTCTTCACAGAGAAAGGCCTTCCAGAAGCCTCACCCCTCCGTCGGGGGTGGGGGCTGGGGCCTGGCTGGCACGCTGACCCCCAGAGCCGTGGGGCGGGCGGGGCCGGCGCGGGAGACCGAGGGAAGGCCGCGGAAGGCCGCGGAAGGCCCCGGAGCCGGCACTGGGTTGCAATTACCAGTAAGCCTGGTGTTTACACGGGGTTTTACGGAGAACTCAAAGCATATCTTCCTGTTGCTCTGGCAGCACAGCCCTATCAACTGAGTGTTCAAAAGGGCCGAACCGCGTTTGCAAAAATAAAAACCAAATGGCCAAGTAATTTCCACCAGAGAAGGACTCGCTCTTGCAATTGCACGGTCTATTTAGCGTGCTTTCATAAAACCTTTTAACGAATCAGCCCTGAACCCGACGCCAGGCCCACCCCACCTGTCAGACTTGCCTTTCCAAACCTAGGAACGCTGCTCCGGAGACTGGATGCAGGTTTCCGCCTCGTGGGGAGCACGTGCCTGGGCCCGTGCTGGCGGGGGTGGAGGGCGCCAGGGGGCAATCTGGGGGGGCCGCAAGGGACCCACAGGAGTCCGACGCAGCCTGAGGAGTCAGGGAGAGCTTCCTGCAGGAGGAAGTCCCTGAGCCAACCACCAGAAGGAAAAGTAGGAGTGGACAGAGCGGCGGTGAGGGCAGCCCTGAGGACCCGGCCGGGCCTGCCAAGGAGGGTCTGGGGGGTCTCACTCCACGGCCCCAGGCAGGCAGGAGGGAAAGCGCCTCGCGTGGAAGATTCCATTCTGAGCGCCAGGCGGGGCTGCTGGTGTTCACGGGGCAGGACGTCGGCCTCCGATGAGGGGGGCACAGCAGGAACTTGTCAGTCACCTCCATGTGCACGGAGCTCCCCGACTTGACGTGCAGCACTGGGCACAGGTGGCCCCCGGGCAGCGAGGTGCCAGCGTTCCCGCCCTGGTCCCGGCCCGGGCAGCCCCGCACTGGAGGCAGCCGCGCCCCGCGTGCCCCTCGGCCACCGGCGGGCCCGGGCATCACCCCTGTGCGGCCGAGAGGGGCTCCGGGGGCACCAGGTCCGCACTCCCAGGAGCCTGCTGCTGAGGCTCCGGCTGTTCAAGCCGGTCCCGGCGAGGCCGCTGTGGCTGGCTGTCGAGTCCCTCGGGAGGCGACAAAACCCAGCCGGTCTCACGGCAACGGTTCGGCCTCAGGAGAAGCTAGGACCGCATGTCACCCGGTGGGGCCCGCCTTATGCTGCCTGCAGGGGACGGAGCCCAGCTGCCCCGCGTCCCCTCCACCGGGTGCAGCGGCCTCGTGAAGGCACCTGGAGCATCTCATCCAGCCCTAATCTCGCCTCCCGAGAAAGATGTTTTAGATTTGTCACCCTTTTTCTGTGTTTGTCTTACTGAGTTTAAGATTTCTAGGTCTCAGGGGCACCTGGGTGGCTCAGCCGGTTAAGCATCCGGCTTAGGCTCAGGTCATGATCTCAGGGTTCATGGGTTCCAGCCCCACGTCGGGCTCTGTGCTGACAGCTCAGAGCCTGGAGCTGCTTCAGATTCTGTGTCTCCCTCTCTCTCTGCCACTCCCCTGCTTGCTCTCTGTCTCTGTCTCTCTCAAAAATAAATAAACCTTAAATTAAAAAAAAAATGACATTGTTCAATACATGCGACAGGACAGGGCCCACGCCGTGCGTGTCCCGCTGAGGCAGGGGGCTCCCTCAGCGCGGCCCCGGGAGAGCGGCCCACGCTGCGCGGCGCCAGGCTCACCCTCTCCCCGCGCAGCATTCCGGAGTCTGGATGCACCAGCGCTCGCACTCCACGTGGCGGAGGCCACAGGGCCGTGTCCAGACGCGAGCCATTACGAATAAAGTTGATACGAACAATCCTGTCCAAACTTCTGTGTGAAAATAAACGTCCATTTTCTGGGACAAATGCCCAAAAGTGTAATTGCCGCATCTTCTAGTAATTCCGTTAATAGGTTTAAGAGGAACCGCCCTGCGCTCCGCCAGGAATGTGGGAGGGACCCGGTCCCTGCCTCCTCCCGGCGCTCGGGTCCTCACCAGATCGGCCGCCGCTGTCGCCACAGCGCGTGCCCGGACGGCCACTGGGGTCGAGGGTCTTTTCACAGAGCGGGTTCACCTTCTGCAGGTCATATTTTGTCAACCTCTGCCCAGTGACGTCATCCCTGGCGGGTGGCGTGTGTTCGCTCTGGGACGCGGAGCGTCTTCACACTGTGGACACTGGCGTTCTGCCGTCCAGGGGCCTTGCGGGCACGTCCGTCTCTGGGTGCCCGGTCGTCCTGCCGACGCAGCGCCTTTCACAGAGGAGCACACGTTTCTATTGCTGATCAATTTTCCCGTTATGGATCATTCTGTTGATAAGAAGCCCAAGAACGCTTTGACTAGTCCACGTGCCAAAGATTTTCTCCTGTTTTTCTTCTTGACGTTTGATGGTTTACGCGTCACGTTGACATCTGTGACCCGCTTTGCGCTGTGTTTGTGTCAGGCCCGCGGTTTAGGTCGGGCCCCTTGTTTGCCTGTGGAGGCCCCGGCCTCCGAGGCCATTTGTGGAAAGGCTGTTTTCCCTCCCTCTGCACGGCCGGCACCCGCCCTCCCCACCCCTGCGGTGGGGCTCTGCTGTGACACGTTGAGGCCTGTGCATCCCTCCCAGCACCACCCTGGCCCCTTGCCCATGGCTACTGAGGGACCCCCTGCAGCAGGCCAGGGGCTCCTCCAGTCTGCTCCCAGCAGCCTGCTTCTCCTATTTGTCCCCAGGGCGGGGTGGCCTTAACAAAGCGTCATGAAAGGGGGGCTTAAAGGAGAATATGTTCTCTCTGAGTTCTGGAGGCTGGAAACCCAAGGTCAGACTTGGCTTCTTCTGCAGCTGAGAGGAAGGCCTGCACTCGCCTTGGCTTGTCCACGCTGTCCTTGTCCCGAGGCTGTCTCCAAATTCCCCTTCTTATAAGGCCACCCTAATCACCTCTAACTTCGTCACTTCTTAGCTCCGAATAAAGTCACATTCTAAGGTACAAGGGGTGAGGGCGTCAACACACAACTCAGGGGGCACGCTTCCCGCCGGCACTACCCTAACGTCTGTGCTTTTCCATACAAATCTTAGAACAGGCCTGTCTGTGTCCACCGAAAACCTTCCTGAGGCTTCGCCAGGGGCTGCATCAAATCTGCAGGTGGATTTGGGGAGGACTGGCTTCCGCACCAGGCTGAGCCTTCCGGTCCACGAGCCTGGTGCGGCCCCCCGGTCACGTGGGTCTTGGTTTCTTTCACCCGCATTTTATACGCGTCGGCATCTCGACCCTATACCTGTTCATCACGCTTACACCCGAGTATGTTACTCTCTTCAGAGTGAGTAGAAACGGCATTGGGTTTTTATTTTCCATTTTCAAATTGTTAGACCTTCTTTTCCAAATGCGAGTCACCGAGAATAGAATCCACGAACACAAACGGGTTGGTTATTGGTGTTTATTTTAGTTCCACTGAATGGCCCCTCCCGTTCCTCGGAAGAGCGCCCCTCTGAGCAGAAGCTCAGGGTTTACACAGGCCAGAGCAACCATTCACAACCTTACAGCAGTTGGTGGTAGCTAATTATATTGTAAGAGACCGCGGGGCAGTGACCAGATGACTTTCACCTGTTGACTTTGCCTTTTCCAGGTGGGGGTGTTTAACAGAATCTTAGAAAACAGGTTTATCGAGTTACATTCCTAGGGTTACCAGAATGGAAGTGGGCGAGTGCAGACAACGGTTGGTATTTTCGGGTCTGACTAAATGTCCATGGTCACTATGCAGCATGCACTTGACTTGCATTTTGATCTTTTTATCCCCCAACCCTGCTGAACACACTTTTTACCTCTAAGAGTGTGTTTGCTTTCTGCGGACTCTTCTCAATTGTCTGCAGAGACAAGCGCGTCCTCCGCAAATCCAGACAGTCTAATGTCTTCCCCCTCCTATCTGTGTGCCTGGCTCCTCCTTGCCTTGTCAGAGTGGCTGGGTGAGGTGGCGGGGGACAGCAGGGACAGCAGGCATTTTTCCTTGTTCCCAAACTCAGACGGAGAGCATCCAGTCCATCATCGAGTCTGATGTTAGCTGGAGGGGTTTGTAGGTGTTCTTTAGAGAGTTGAGGGAGATCCCCCCTCTCTTTCTAGTTTGCTAAAGTTTTTAAAATCATGAATGCGTGTTAAATTTTGTCAAATGATTTTTCTGCCTGAATTGATATCATCATATAATTTTTCATCTTTAACTAGTTGATTTGGATTGCGTTGACTGATTTTAAAATACAGAACCAGCTTTGCATTCCTGGAATCATCCCACTTTGGGCGCATGACTTTTGTTTTGCACTGCCAAATTGGATTTGGTCGTAATTTTGTTGAGGCCTTTTGCTTCTAAAATCGTGTTGAGTCTAAAATCGGGTTGGGTCTATGTAGCTTTGTTAACAGTTGCGTGCAGTACTACCACAGATGTTGCCCTCACTGCCTAGCGGTGGAGGTGCTTTACCAGTTTGAGTGGCAGGCACAAACCTATTGCCATTCAGATTTCCTTTTCCCTCCCGATTTTAGAATGCAGTTCTCCTAGTCATTACCCCTACCTGCGTGGGGCACCACATTCAGGGTGTGTGATCAGTGAAACTCTTGAGGTGAAATGATTGCTTCTTTCTTTGTATTTTCACCCGCTCTGCCCTTCGTCCTTCCGTTGCAGTGCTCCCTGCTCGGAGCCAGCAACACACTCTCTCAGTCTCCAGCCCTCGGGAGAGCCTTTCCCTTCCTGGAAGAAAGTTTCAATGACCCCAGGATGCAAGGTGGAAGGCCTTTCTTTCCCCTCTTGAAAACTGGGCTCCTCCTCCTGAGCCCCAGCTTCAGTCGGGGACTCTGCCGTCACCTGAGTCGGTGCTCCTGGGCGGGCACCACGCCATTTCTCTCTGGCTCTTGAAAAGGACCTTTTCTCTGTCTTTACTTTTCACAAGTTTAACTGCAGTATGTCCAGTTGGCATGGATTTCTTTGGGTTTATCTCGCCTGGCATTTGCTCAGCCTCTTGAATCTGCAGGTTTATGTCTTTCAGGTGGCTAATGTTTGCCTTTTCTTACCAAAAACTTACCAAAAGTCAACCATTTTTATTTTGATGATATTCAGTTTGTCAGTTTTTCAATGTTATATTTTGTTTCTTTTGTGTCCAGTCTAAGAAATCTTGGCCCACACAAGTATGTGAAGAACTTCTCCTATGTTTTCTTCTGTAAAATGTGTAATTTTAGCTTTTAAGTCTCTGATGCCCTTGGCCTTAACTTTCGTGTATGAATGAGGTAAGACCCAAGGCTCAGACATCTAGTTTTTCTAGTAACATCTCTTGGAAACACTTTCCTTTGCATGAATTGTTGTGGTACCTCTGTGGAAAATCAATTGACGTGTGGATTCATTTCTGGACCTTTTATCCTGTTCCATTTTTCTGTATCTACTACATCATTTGGCTTACTTAGCTTAAAAATAAGACTTTATAACTTTATGTCAAGTTTTAAAATCAACCAGTGTCAGTCTAATTTTGTTCATTCATTCAAGTCTTTGATTTCTCTCACCAGTTTTTGAAGTTCTCCGTACATAGATCTTGCAAATATCTTCATTAAATTTGTTCCCAAGTATTTCATGTTTTTACATCACTATGGAAAGTACTGCTTTAAAATTCGTTTCCAGTAACTAATTGGCAGCACCTAGAAATACGCTTGACATCCAAATACTGATCTTGTATCTTGTGACCCTGACAAACTGGCCTTTGCCAACCTGTCCACTCATCACACTTTCCTCTCTCCCGCCTCTGTTGGTCATTACCCACAAAACTGGTTTATGCGCCAAGTCTTTGCTCAGATCAGTTGCAGTCATGTCTTTTGTAGATTCGTTCATGCCACCTGCAAATGGTCTCTCATCTGCAGGCCTTTTATTTTGCTCTCTGGCCTTACCGCCCTGGCTCAGCACGCTGCTGACCAGGGTGCCTCTCCGTTTTGGGAGAAAATATCTAGTCTTCTCACTGTAAATAGATGTCCTTTATCAGGACATCTGCTGAAGACGTTACGTTCCTTTTCCGGTTTCCTGAAAACTTTTGGTCCTCAGTGGGTCCTCCATTTTGTCCAGGGGTTTCTTTGTTTCTTCTTTTTCTTTTAGTCTGTTGAAATGATCATAGGGTTGCCTTTATTCTCTTAATATGGGGAATTACATTGCTTGATCTGAGAATACTAAACCAACCTCACCTTCCTGAGATAAACCCCACTTAAACATGACTTTTTATATGTATTGCTGGATATGGTTGCTGCTACTTTGCGGAGAATCTCATATTTTTATTCACCAAAGATACAGTGTTGATAGTTTTCTTGGTAACATCTCTAGTTTTGATATCAGGGTAATGCTGACCTCATAAAATGAGATAAGAAGCATTGCCTTATCCTGTATTTTTTGAAAGAGCTTATAAATCTTTCTAAAATGTCTCTAGAATCCACCAAGAAAGCCACCAGGGCCTGGAATTTTTTTGTGGGAAAAAGTTCTTAATTGTGAATTCAGCTTTTTAAAAATTCAGAGTAAAATATTTTTTATTAATGGTTATTTTTGAGAGAGAGAGACAGAGTGTGAGTGGGGAAGGGGCAGAGAGAGAGGGAGACACAGAATTAGAAACAGGCTCCAGGCTCTGAGCTGTCAGCACAGAGCCTGATGTGGGGCTCGAACCCACAAACCCCTGAGATTATGACCTGAGCTGAAGTTGGATGCTTACCTGACTGAGTTACCCAGGTGTCCCAATTCAGATTGTTTATACACAGAGGGCTAATCAGATTTCCTGTCTCCTCTCTCTCGTAGCTGCGGTTACTTGTGAACCTTGTCCAGGTTATCTGTAGGACTTATGTCACAAAGTTGATCATAATATTCTTTTATTCTTCCAATGTCTGCGGGATCTGTAGTAAGGACCACTTTTCCATCTGTGACTTTAGAAATTGGTATCTTCCCCATTTTTTTTCTGAGTCTGTCTAGCTGGATGTTTATCAATGTTCTTAAACTTTTCAAAGAACCGATTTTTGGTTTCATTAATTTTTTCTATTGTTCATCTATTTCATTGCTTATTTTCATGTGACTATTTAAACTTAAACTTAAAGCAGTTAAACTTAAGTTAAAAATTCAGAACTCGGTCACACTAGCCACATTTCAAGTGCTCAGCTGCATTATAGGAACGCACCTGTCTTTGGAAATCACTCCACTGTGTGGCGCTGTTCGGGGCGGGGGGCGGGGAGGGGGCTCTGGTCCTCGGCTCTGTCTCTCTCAGCAAGGCATTTCACAAAGCTTCGTGGGCAGGGCAGGTGGTGCTCTGATCCATCCTGTTCTTGAACCTGGCCTTGGCCCCAACTCAGGTCTTCATCCTGGTCCCTCTGGCTCCTTCCAGCCCTGACTGTCTGTTTCTCATCTCTGTTCCAGAAGGAGCTTCTAACACAGACCCCTGCCCCTGCACCAGCCTGCTCAGACCCCCAACACAGACCCTGCCCACGCATCAGCCTGCTAAAATGGCAATGGCCCTGTTGCCTGGGGTGTGACCTGTCTCCCCACAAGACGGAGCCATGGTGCGGGTAGGCTGCTGAGCCACTAGTGTCACTTGTTAGTCACCCACTGGTCTGCAGGGGGGCGGAGGGGAGGGACAATGCTACCAGCCGCAGAGTGGCATGCTGGTCCATGTCGTAAGCCTCAGAGCTTAGACCCCCCAGAGCCAGCCAGGAAAACAGGTTCCTGCTTTCTGAGACCGGCCACCTTTGGGACGTGAGACCGAGCATCTGGGAGGGCGTGAGCCCCCCATCAGGGGTATGAGGGACGGAGGGCGCCCGTCTGGGATGGGCTCGGGGACGAGGACTCTCATGCGTGTGCATCTGGGCGTCCAGGGCCCCAGGCCTGCCCAGACGGGTCAGCCCAGCCCATCCAGAAGGAGTGGCTGGCACTCTCCCTGCCGACGTGTCCCTGACCGCTCCCCCTTCACCCCTCAAGCCATGAATCACAGTGGCCTCACAGGAGGAAGCAATGATAACCCCAGGCTCCAGAAGGGCCACCCCCTGATTCTCTGTCCTAATCCAGGGCTCAACGCAGTCCCCTCCACTCCTGCCCCTGGCCTGCGTGTGCAGCCCTGCCCCCATCCCTCTGCCTGGAGCCCCCTTCCACACAGCCACCCCCAACCTTCCTGTCCCTCCCCCCTCCCTGGCCCTG
>PJEM01015618.1:0-29287 GCA_004023845.1 Helogale parvula
GTGTGAAGTTTGGTGAGTTCCTTGTAGATTTTAGATACTAGCCCTTTATCTGATATGTCATTTGCAACTATCTTTTCCCATTCTGTTGGTTGCCTATTAGTTTTCTTGGTTGTTTCCTTTGCCTTGCAGAAGCTTTTTATCTTGATGAAGTCCCAAGAGTTCAGTTTTGCTTTCATTTCCCTTGCCTTTGGGGATGTGTTGAGTAGGAAATTGTTGCGGTAGAGGTCTAGGAGGTTTTTTCCTACTTTCTCCTCGAGGGTTTTGATGGTTTCCTGTCTCACATTCAGGTCCTTCAACCATTTTGAGTTTATTTTTCTTCTCAATTTGATCCACCCACCATCTTGTGCCTGTCTGGTTTGACTTGGCTTCTTATGGCTTCCTGGCTTCTGCCAGGAAAGGCCTCCAACCTTCCTCATAGCTGGCTATGACTTCCTCATTGCTGACCTCCAGGTATCCCATTAGAACCTAACCAACTGCCTGCTCTAAGAGAACCCGTTTCATGGCTAAAATTTTAAGTTAAAAGTTATATCAGGGCACCTGGGTGGCTCCGTTGGTTAAGCATCAGACTTTGGCTTGGGTCAGGATCTCTCACTCTGAGTTGTAGCCCCATGTCAGGCTCTGTGCTGACAGCTCAGAGCCTGAAGCCTGGTTCATATTCTGTGTCTCTTTCTCTCTGTCCCTCTCCCACTTGTGCTCTGTCTCTCTCTCTCTCAAAAAATAAATAAACATTAAAAAAATTGAAATCTTTAAGATCTTTATTTGTATCTAGCTATATGTTTATGTATATCTATATGTGTATGTTACAGATGTGTGATATTTTTTCTACCTCTAGATGGAATTGCCAAAATTTAATTATAAAGAACTCTATTTAATTGGCCTAACAAAAATCAAGCATCTGTATGGTAATTAAAGATACAACATAGAAAATGTAGTCATTGGTATTGTAATAGCATTGTATGATGATGGATGGTAGCTACATTTGTGGTGAGCACAGCATAACATATAGACTTTGTTGATCATGATGTTATACATCAGAATTAAATTAACATTGTGCATCAACTATACTTCAATTATGAAAAGAATTATAAGCATTTATGTAACTCAAGTATACTCAGAAATGTGGAAACGAATGTTTTTCAAATTCATGTAATCTAGGATAATCTTAGCTAAATAACAGTTAGTTTAAGTTTGTTAGTCTAATTAAATAGGCATGTCTTTACAGTTATCAGGACTAAATATAATATTTTTATTCTAGATGAATTTACTAAAAGTCATATAAGCTCATGTCATCTTTTACAGAATTTGTCAGCAAGAAAGATAGCTTAATGTGATGGTTGGCTGTTTAAAATCTCAATGAAATCTTAATGACTAATGTAAACATAATTATTAAGAACAAGTAAATTACATAGATGTAAATAATATAGAAGTTTATAAACTCTTCAGTAATAGTTATGCTTAAAATTACTACCTACTTAAAAATAGTTTCCAAAATCATTTTGTTAACCTAAAACCTTAAACTTATACTAAGCCAACTGATGGATAGTCATTAACTATCTAGATCATTTCCAAATAAGGTAAAACATTATCTACTTTCGGTTTCTTATTATAGAGGAACTGAAAATATTTGGGTATGTTAGTAAATATTTTATGTGCCACATTGAAAAATGCACTGTATAGAAGAACATACTTCCAGAAATCAGAAAATATATTCACATACTTTTCAATCCACAGAATGCTAGTGTAACAGCCCACAATTGCTATGTCTTAGTTTTCACTAGAAATTTAGCATTCAATTCTAACCAATATATGTAATTAAAACCACTTAAAGTAAGTAGTAAAGAAAACAAACATGTATGAAAAGTAGGTAAGGAAAGTAGAATGCATTTTTGGTTGAGAAGAAATATACAGAGACCCAGTGGGCTCAGTCAGTGGAACATGCAACTCATGATCCTGGGGTTGTGATTTTGAGCCCCACATTGGGCAGAGATTATTTTTTTTAAGTATGAGAAAAATAAAATAAAATCTAAAAAGCTGTAATCATCAAGACAGTATGGAATTGGCACAAAAACAGACACATAGACCAATGGAATAGAATTGAGAACCCAGAACTGGACCCACAAATGTATGGCCAATTAATCTTTGACAAAGCAGGAAAGAGTTCCAATGGATAAAAGACAGATTTTTAAATAGATGGTGGGAGAACTGGACAGCAACATGCAAAAGAATGAAATTAGACCACTATCTTATACCATACACAAAAATAAACTCAAAATGGATGAAGGACCTGAATGTGAGACAGGAAACCATCAAAACCCTAGAGGAGAAAGCAGGAGAAAAAAACCTCCTTGACCTCAACCGCAGCAATTTCTTACTTGACACATCTCCAAAGGCAAGGGAGTAAAGAGCAGAAATGAACTATTAGGCCTCATCAAGATAAAAAGCTTCTGCATGGCAAGGAAACAATCAACAAAACTAAGAGGCAACCAACAGAACGGAAAAAGATAGTTGCAAATAACATATCACATAAAGGGCTAGTATCCCAGATCTACAAGGAACTCATAAACTCCACATCCGAAAAACAAATAATCCAGTGAAGAAATGGGCAGAATACATGAACAAACACTTCTCCAAAGAGGACATCCAGATGGCCAACAGACCCATGAAACGATGCTCAGTATCACTCATCATCAGGGAGATACAAATCAAAACCTCACGCCAGTCAGAGTGGCTAAAATGAACAAATCAGAAGACTATAGATGCTGGCAAGGATGGAGAGAAGTGGGCACCCTCCTACACGGTTGGTGGGAATGTAAACTAGTACATCCGCTCTGGAAAACAGTGTGGATGTTCCTCAAAAAATTAACAATAGAACTCCCCTATGACCCAGAAATAGCCCTGCTAGGGATTTACCCAAGGGATACAGGAGTGCAGATGCATAGCAGCACATGTACCCCAATGTTCATAGAGGCACTTTCAATAATCACCAAATCATGGAAAGAGCCTAAATGTCCTTCAACTGATGAATGGATCAAGAAGATGTGATTTATATATACAATAGAATACTACATGGTAATGAGAAGGAATGAAATCTTGCCATTCATAGCAACGTGGATAGAACTCAAGGGTGTCATGCTAAGTGAATTAAGTCAGGCAGAGGACAGATACCATATGTTTTCACTCATATGTGGAACAGGAGAAACTTAACAGAGGACCATGAGGGAGAGGAAGGGAAAAAAATAGTTAAGGAAGGGAGGGAGGCAAACCATAAGAGACTCCTAAATACTGAGAACAAACTGAGGGTTGATGGGGTGGGAGAGAGGGGAAAAGCGGTGATGGGCACGGAGGAGGGCACTTATTGGGATGAGCACTGGGTGTTATATGGAAACCAACTTGGCAATAAACTATAAAAGAAAAAAATAAAATAAAATAAAATGTAGGAAGTATGCAAAACACAATTTTTGCCTTCAGGTAAAATGGTTGTTTCAGAATAAAGAAGAGGAAAATATAGGAAAAAGCCTAAATGGGTATATTTTTTAAAAGTTATAGATTATTTCTGAAAATTAATCACAAGAAAAGCATTTTATGTGTAATCAAACTGGCTAAGATTGGAATAAATTTATTCAAGTTCTTAAAGAATGGATTTTAATATCAAAAGTACACTGGTTCAGAGGAGGCGGCAAGATGGCGGCGAAGAAGGGAACACTGTTACCTCCACACGCCCGCAACCATCAAACTGAAAGGAATTAAAAGCCACAGCTTCCTGATCTCCAGGAGTGGAGGTGCATGCACTGACCCTGTATTAATATCAGCCTCACCGATGCCTGAGTGAGTGAGTGAGAACTGGGAACAGAGACTCTGAGGGAGGGAGCGCTGGCTCAAAGCGGAGCTGGGAAAGAGAGTGCCTAGAGACTTAGCCCTGGGCCACAGAGAGTGAGGGTCCAGAGGCTGCACAGCACCATGCCGGGCCTCGAGCGTGTGAGATGGCCACGCAGGTTGGCACAGAATTTTGAGAGCTGTGCGCAAGCCGGCTGCGCTGTGTGCAAGACACTGGGCAGAACTGGCCTCCAGGGAGGTACAAAGCGGAGGGGAAGAGGAGAGACTGGGGAAGAGGAGAGACTGAAAGGAGACCTCAGCCTGTGGCTCAGCAGAGACACAAACTCCATTTGCAGCTGCTGGGCACAGGGAGAGAAATCCGACCCCCTCAGCGGGCTTGTTCTCCAGTGGGCCCTGCGACCCACAGATCTCAGGTGGAACCAGGGAAGGGCTGGCTCTCCAATACACCTGCACAGTCCTGGCCAGAAAGCTGCCCGGCTGCCAAAAGTTATTTTATTTTAACGGTGGCGGAAACAGTAAACTGGGTGGACTAGAATTTGAAGGCCTAGCAAACCTTAGAAAACTGAAACAATTTGACCTGCCCATGGCACGGGGAGGTTGGACTCAAGAGAATGGCTGGCTTTCGGTGCCACCATTCTTCTCCCTGCATCCACTAAGGCGGGGCTGCAGAGACCAGCCCCTGAGACCAGACCTACCTACATCAAACCGCGTCCATCCGCGCTGGAGAGCTGGATTCTTCTTTTCATGCTATTTTTTTTTTTACTTTTTTTTTTTCAATTTTTTCATTCCTAATTATTTTTAATTTTTTATAATTTTTCCTTTGTTTTCTCTTTTCTACTTCCCTATTTCCTCCTTTTCTCCCTTTTCCCCCTGGAGTCTGGGAAAGACCAACATTTAAGCACTGCTGTGATTAGATCAACCCTTACCATCCAGATATTTTTCCCTTATCTTATTCTTATTTAAAAATTTTTTTAATGTTTTTAATTTATTTCTGAGAGACAGAGAGAGACAGCGTGAGCTGGGGAGGGTCAGAGAGAGAGGGAGATACAGAATCCGAAGCAGGCTCCAGGCTCTGAGCTAGCTATCAGCACAGAACCCAACGCAGGCCTGGAACCCACGAACCATGAGATCATGACCTGAGCCAAAGCAGGACGCTCAACTGACTGAGCCACCCAGGTGCCCCGTCCCTTATCTCATTCTTATCTCTCTCCTCCGCAGATTTTAGACTCTCAGACTGTCCTTTATCTCTGGCTGTCTCTGTGCCCCCGGCTTTTTTTTTTTTTTCTCCTTTCCTGTCCTCTCTTTTCTTTCCCGCTCCCTTTTTTCCTTTCCCATTTGGTTTGCTTGTTTACCGGATCTGTCAGTGCGTTTGCATGCTTGTGTTCCCTGTGCGTTTGTCTGTCTGTTTTCCTTTTCAGGGCTACTTCAAGAAACAAGCCAAAGTACACATAGTGGAAAGTCTCAAATATCCCCGAGTAAGGAAATATATTAATTACAGGCACAACAAGAGAAACTGAGAGACACCATTAAAAGAACATCTCCTGAAATGACAGGCCCTGGACAAAGAGCCTCCTTTAATAGAGCCATACTAACAGGTGCACAGTGCAGAAAGAGCTTTTTAAAACTGATAAGAGACAGAAAGCTAGCCAAAATGATAAAACGAAAGAACTCTCCTCTAAAGAAATTCAAGGAAGATCACAGCGACAGAGCTGCTCAAAACAGACACAAGCAACATAACTGAACAGGAATTTAGAACGATTACCATAAAATTAATCACTGGGCTTGAAAAAGGCATAGAAGCTGTCAGGGAAGATATTGATACAAAGACTAGGAACCTTCAAAATAGCTGTGATGAGTAAAAAAATTTATAAATGAGGTGAATAATAAGATGGAGGCTGCCAATGCACAGATTGAAGAAAAGCACACTGGTGCAAAATTAGAATTTGTTTTTCTACTGACCTGTTGAAGAATGGACCTGGATCACTTTCTTACACCAAGCACAAAAATAAACTCAAAATGGATGAAAGACCTAAACGTAAGAAAGGAAACCATCAAAATCCTACAGGAGAAAACAGACAACCTCTCTGACCTTGGCTCCAGCTGCTTCTTACTCTACTAGACATGTCTCCAGAGGTAAGGGAAATAAAAGCAAAAATGAACTATTGACATCTCATCAAGATAGAAAGCTTCTGCACAGTGACAGAAGCTTTCTGCAAAACCAGAAGGTAACCCACTGAATGAGAGATGTTTGCAAATGACATATCAAATAAAAAGTTAGTATACAAGGAGTGCCTAGGTGGCTCAACTGGTTAAGCAACAGACTTCATCTCATGTCATGATCTAATGGTTTGTGAGTTCCAGTCCCACATCGGACTCTGTACTGACATCTCAGAGCCTGGAGCCTGCTTCAGATTCTGTGTCTTCCTCTCTCTCTGCCCCTCCCCCACTCACACTGTCTCTGTCTCTCAAAAATAAATAGACATTAAATAAAAAGAGTTAATATCCAAAATCTATAAAGAATTTACCAAACTCAACACCCAAAAACAACAAATAATACAGTGAAGAAATGGGCAAAAGATATGAATAGACACTTCTCCAAAGAAGACCTCCAGATTGTTGGCAGACACATGAACAGATGCTCAACATCACTCATTATCAGGGAAATACAAATCAAAACAACAATTAGATACCACCTCACACCTGTCACTGGCTAAAATTAACAACTCAGGAAACAAATGATGTTGGGAAGGATGTGGAAAAAGGGGAAAACTTTTGCACTGCTGGTGGGAATGCAAACTGGTGCAGCCAGTCTGGAAAACAGTATGGAGGTTCTTCAAAAAATTAAAAATAGAACTACCCTTTGACCTAGAAATTGCATTACTGGGAATTTATCCAAAGGACACAGGAGTCTGATTCGAAGGGGTACATGCAACCCCAGTTTTTATAGCAGCACTATCAACAATAGCCAAAGGATGGAAAGAGGCCAAATGTCCATCAACTGATGAATGGATAAAGAAGATACACACACACACACACACACACACACACACACAAATACACACACTGGAATGTTACTCAGCGATCAAAATGATGAAATCTTGTCATTTGCCATAATGTGGATGGAACTAGAGTGTATAATGCTAAGTGAGATAAGTCAGTCAGAAAAAGACAAATACCATACATATGATTTCACTCATGTGTGGAATTTAAGAAACAGATGAACATAGGTGATGAGAAGCAAAAATAAAATACAGGCAGCGAGAGAGACAAACCTGAAGAGATTCTTAAATATAGAGAACAAACTGAGGGATGCTGGTGGATTTTGGGGAGGATGGGCTAAATTGGCAATGGGCATCAAGGAGGGCACCTGTTGGTATGAGCACTGGCTGTTATATGTAACTGATGAATCACTGAATTCTATTTCTGAAATCATTATTATACCATATGTCAACTAACTTGGATTTAAATTAAAAAAAAAGAAAAAGAAATAACCTGTGTTCATCAATAGGAAATTGGTAAAGCAAATGTGGTACATGTGGGTTTAGCAAAGAATGAGGAAGCTTTTTCTATAGTAGAATTATCTTTATATTTGTATTTTAATATATTTGATCATACGGATGTGGACTAATCCAAAATATGTTATTCAGTTAAAGAAGTCTAGGCACGTCTTCTGTTTCTAAGTCATTTGAACCAAACGATCCCTCATTTTGAACTAAAGAATGGAGTGGAAGTATTCCATTTTCTTACAGTAGCTTTTATTGCAATTTCTTGTAGCTCCAAGAATTTGAAATCTTGAAGGTAGATTAAGATAATCTCAGATTCGTAATGCTCTCAGACAACTACTGGTGGAAACAAATAGAAAATTTTCTCCAGAGAAAGACTTAGTTATTCAATGCATCAAAAAATAATGCCTTAAGTAATGTTTCACGTGCAGTGTCTACAGAGTCAAATATAATCAGGCACACAAGGAAACAAGATACTATGAGCCTGGACCTGCAGAAACAAAAGACAACAGAAACAGAACCCAAAATATATGAAATATTAGAATTATTGGACAGAGACTTTAAAACAACTACCCTAATTATAATGAAAAATATAGAAGCTAAGCTTGTAAGATTCAGAAAAAGTGATAAAAATAACATAGCAAATTAGAAAAGAACAGAATTGAAATCCTAGAACTTAAAGATTTAGTGACTGAAATTAAGATATGAATGGACATGCTTAACAGAAGATTAGACAGAACCAAAGAAGAGACTAGTCCCCAGGAAGATAGGTAAGTAAAAATTGCACAAAATGCAGCATGTAGAAACAAAAAAAAGTCACGGATTAAGTGACATTATTACCTGAGTGAGGGTCTAACAAATTTAATTTAAGAACAGAAAGGAGACAATGTGGCAGAGACAAAATTGAAGAAATAATTACTGAGAAATTTCCAGAACTAATGGTATATTAGCCCACAGACTCAAGAAATTAGTGAATCCTGGGATGCCTGGTTGGTTCAGTCAGAGGAACACGTGACTCTTGATCCTTGGGTTGTGAGTTCAAGCCCCATGGGTACAGAGATTCCTTAAGAAAAAAAGTCTTTATAAAAAGATATTAGTAAATCCTAGGCAGCATATATTTAAAAATACATCATAGCAAAATGATAAAAACGAACTAACATGGTGAGAGTGGACATTCTTATCTTGTTCCTGACCATAGGGAAAAGGCTCTTTTCCCCCATTGAGGATGATATTAGCTATGGTCTTTATGATGTTGAGCTATGTTCCATCAATCTCTACTTTGTTGAGGGTTGTTATCAAGAATGAATGCTGTATTTTATCAAATGCTTTTTTTGGGTCTGTTGAGAGGATCACATGGTTCTTATCCTTTCTTTTATTAATGTTGTGTATCACGTTGATTGGTTTGTGAATATTAGACTAACCCTGCAGCCCAGGAATAAATCCCAATTGATTGTAGTAATTCTTTTAATGTACTGTTGAATTCAATTTGCTAGTATCTTGCTGAGAATTTTGTATCCATGTTCATCAGGGATATTGCCCTGGAATTCTCCTTTTTGGTGGGCTCTTTGTCTGATTTTGGAATCAAGGTAGTATTAGCCTTATTGAATGAATTTGCAAGTTTTCCTTCCATTTATATTTTTTGGAACAGTTTGAGAGGAATAGGGATTAACTCTTTCTAAAACGTCTGATAGAATTCCCCTGGAAAGCCATCTGGCTCAGGATTTTGGTATGTTGGGAGATTTTTGATTACTGTTTCAAAATCATTGCTGGTTATGGGTCTGCTCAAATTTTCTATTTCTTCCTGTTTTAGTTTTGGTAGTTTGCATGTTTCTAGGGATTTGTCTATTTCTTCCATATTGCCTAGTTTGTTGACATATAATTTTGTGTAATATTCTCTTATAATAGTTTGTATTTTTGAGATCTTGGGTGTGATCTCTCCCACTTCATTTGTGATTTTATTTACTTGGGTCCTTTCTCTTTTCTTTTTGATAAGTCTGCCTAAGGGTTTATCAATTTTATTAATTCTTTCAAAGAACCAGCTCTTAGTTTCTTTGTTCTGTTCCTCTGCTTGGTCCATCCTCAGTGTTGTGGACTCCATTCAGATTTACATCTCAGTTACAGCATTTTTAATTCAGCCTGAATAGATTTTAGCTCTTTTATCTCTACAATAAGTGATCTCTAGTGTGTTCTATGCTTTTGTCAAGCTCTGCTAGACTCCTCATAATTTTTTCTTTTCTTTTCTATTTTTTAATAGTTTATTGTCAAATTGGTTTCCATATAACACCCCAGTGCTCTTCCCCATAAGTGCCCTCCTCCATTACTTCCACCTCTTTCCTCCCCTCCCCCTCCCCCTTCAACCCTCGGTTCCCTTTCAGTATTCAATATTCTCTCAGGTTTTGCGTCCCTCTCTCTCCCCAACTCTTTTTCCCTCTTCCCCTCTCCATGGTCTTCCATCAGGCTTCTCCTGTTCTCCTGTTAGACCTATGAGTGCAAACATATGGTATCTCTCCTTCTCTGCCTGACTTATTTCACTTAGCATGACACCCTCGAGGTCCATCCACTTTGCAACAAATGGCCATATTTCATTCTTTCTCATTGCCATGTAATACTCCATTGTGTATATATACCACATCTTCTTGATCCATTCATCAGGTGATGGACATTTAGGCTCTTTCCATGATTTGGCTATTGTTGACAATGCTGCTATGAACATTGGGGTACATCTGCCCCTATGCATCAGCATTTCTCTATCCCTTGGGTAAATCGCTAGCAGTGCTATTGCTGGGTCATAGGGGAGTTCTATGGATAGCTTTTGAGGAACCTACACTCTGTTTTCCAGAGCAGTTGCACCAGTTTACATTCCCACCAACAGTGTAGGAGGGTGCCCATCTCTCCACATCCTCGCCAGCATCTATAGTCTCTTGATTTGTTCATTTTAGCCACTCTGACTGGCGTGAGGTGGTATCTCAATGTGGTTTTTTTAAATTTTCTTATGGTTTTTATTTTTGAGTGACAGAGACAGTGCGAGCAGGGGAGGGTCAGAGAGAGAGAGGGGGACACAGAATCCGAAGCAGGCTCTAGGCTCTGAGCTAGCTGTCAGCACAGAGCCCGACGCAGGGCTCGAACTCACGAACCGTGAGATCATGACCTGAGCCGAAGCCGGACGCTTAACCGACTGAGCCACCCAGGCGCCCCTCAGTGTGCTTTTGATTTGTATTTCCCTGATGATGAGTGATGTTGAAGTTATTTTAAATTCTAGTTCAGACATCTTATTTTTATAATATTGATTAAATTTCTAGCTGTCATTTCTTCCTGTTCTTTCTTTTGGGTGAATTCCTCTGTCCTGTCATTTTGGATGGGGAGAAAAAAATAAAATTAAAATTAAAAAATGAAAAAAATTGCGGTACCTGGGTGGCTCAGTTGGTTAAGCGTCCACCTTTGGCTCAGCTTTTAATCTCACAGTTTGCGAGTCCAAATTCTGCGTCAGGCTCTTTGCTGACAGCTCAGAGCCTAGAGCCTGCTTCCGATTCTGTCTCCCTCTCTCTGCCCTTCTCCTGCTTGCACTCTGTGTCTTTCTCTTTCTCAAAAATAAATAAACATTTAAAAAAATTTTAATTAAGAAAATAATAAAGGAAGGTAGATCCTAGATGTGTTGGTCTCCTTGTTAAGAAAAGTTTCCAAAGGGGCGTCTGGGTGGCTCAGTCGGTTGAGCGTCTGACTTCAGCTCAGGTCATGATCTCATCATTTGTGAGTTCTAGCCCTGCATCAGGCTTTGGGCAGAGAGCTAGCTCAGAGCCTGGAGCCTCTTCAGATTCTGTGTCTCCTTCTCTCTCTGCTCCTCCCCTGTTCACTCTCTGTCTCTCAAAAATAAATAAATGTCAACAAAAATTTTTTAAAGAAAGAAAAGTTTCCAAAGTTCATTTTTTCTGTTGATAGATGGCTGCGTGGTTTTCTAAGACTTTCAATTGATTTCTTGTGTATTCAGAATGTTTTGATATTTAGCTCTTTGGGAGAGGAGGCACTTAGGGTTGCCCTACTCCTTACTCATCTGAACCTTTCCCTTTTAACCTTAACATTTGATCACACCTCTCAGTAATCGTAGAGTCTTTTCAAAAGGGGAGAATTGTTAAAGTAACCAGATTAGACCCAAGGCAGAGTCATTCATGGTAAACCTCATGTCAGCAAACCAAAACTTCACTAAATTTCTATGATGGGCTCTTCCAGAAAAGGAAAGCTTAAATCAGCCAGTCACTGCTTGTCTGCTCAGCATAAGTTACCTGACTTGGCTCTAAGATGTCCATTTGCTCCAGATAAGGAAAGTAACCCTGCCGTAACCAACCAACATATGCCTAGTATAACTTCTTCATAAAAATCTAGAAAATTTTCTCACCTTACACAGCTCTATGAAACTCCTTTCTCTCTGCTAGGTTGAATGCCACCAAATTCATGAATCACCAAATAAATGGAATAAGATCTTTAAAATTTACTGAGTTGAATTCTGTTCTTTCAACAAATGACTTTATAGAGAAAGAGTATAAGAGGTAACTGAGAAATGAGGGAAAAAATAATCTTGCTATGGGATTTTGTTTGTTTTTGTTTTGATCCTAGAATTTCCCGATTTGGAGTAACATTTTCTTTTAAGAACATATGTGATTGCCTGTGGTCAAGGCTCTTGATGGGCCCAGAATCCAGAGTTGGTTCTGGCCCCTGAGGAGGATTTATATTGTACCCAATAGTGTGAAAAACCAAGCCCAAGGGTCCTCTGGACAGAACATCCCAAAGCAGCCCAGGGCCTTTGGACTATTGTTTGAGGCAAGAATCACTGGGAGCCTGAAATACTATTGATCCACAGGGGCTTTAATAGCAAAGTGTATATACTGAGAGGTTCCATGAAGTATCACACATCTTTTGAGCCTGTGAGTTCCATGATATCAGGGCTGGGCCCATTTATTTCCCTGATGTAGACCCAGTGCCTAAGGCACCCCACTACACATACATACACAATAGTTAACATGTGGTGTGAGTGTATGTGTGTGTGTGTGTGTGTTTATACTGCTCAAATATTTGTTGGCTAAATGATAAAATAGAACCAAGTCTTGCCAAGGCATCACAGCTATTTCCTCCTGTTTTCTCAGGCTGCCATAACAAAACACCACAGACTGGGTGGTTCCAGTAACAGAAATTTATATTGTCTCACAATTCTGGAGCTGGAGGCCCAGCCAAGGTTTGGCAGGTCTGGTGTCCCTTGACAGAAACTTCTCGTTGGCTTGCTGAATGCAATTTTCTCCCTGTGCCCCCACATGTCCTTCCCTTTGTGTGTGCATCCCTGGTGTCTCTTCCTCTTCTTGTAAGGACACCAGTTCTACTGGATTAGGGCCCCACGCTTTCAACCTCATTTAACCTTAGTTACTCATTTAAAGACAGTATCTTCAAATGCATCAACATATGAATTTGGGGGGTGGGATACAATTTAGTCCACAGCACTCCTCACCTGCAGGCCCCTCACTGTCCTTCCCCTTCTGTACTCACTTCCTTTTCTTTCTCATCCTTTCCATAGACTCATTTTCTCTTTCTCTATGGCTTTATCACATTCACCCTTTTAGAAGTTCACTCAACAGAAGTGGAATGTGCTGAGTTCACAGCGCAGGAGCCTCATGGTTTTGACTCAGACCTGTTTTGCTTGGCTTCATGACAGGGGCTTTCCTGTGGGTCACCCCTACTTGGTTTGCCACAGTCCACATCACTTCTATGTCGTGGCACTGGCCCCCTTAGCTCATCCTCAGGTGGGTCTGGCCCCCTGGGCATTCCAGATGGGAATCCCAAGATAAAGTCTCTGAGTCTCAAATTGTCCAAAGAATCCAGCCTGCACAGCTGGGCTTACTTGTGGCTGCCAACTGATCAGCCAGAGGAATCAGAGAAAAAGTCAAGGACAGGAACTCCTCTAAGAAGGAGCTTTGGTGATTTGGAGGAAAGCAGTGGCAGAGAAACAGCTGGTCCACATCTTAAACGAGATTCTCAGCCTTTCTTGGTCCCTCTCTCTGTCTTTCTCTCACCCAGGCATGTTTTAATTAAAGTTGTCAGTTTTTCACATTGTTCTTATTTGGCCAATACTCCACACAAGTACCCTATAAATGCAATAGCATTGAAAATAGCATTGAACATACTGACACCCAACCACTCACACACACACCCACTATGCACAGATGCATACCCCAATAGGCATATCCTACACCACCTACACACTCCACAACAATCCCACTACAGACACCATATTAAGCACATGCGTACTCACTACTCACACCTATACATGCAATCCCAACTCCTCACACACAGGACCCCACTACACTCATACCCAACCACTCACACATAATTACACTGGATATCTTCCACTAAATATATACCTCACCACTCACAAACACCCATCAATCACACACACACACACACACACACATTACTAATGAGCACCCCATTACTTACAGCTTCATATATGTATACCACAGTACTCAGCACACATAGTACTCACACATACACACCCCTACACAAACTCTATTTACATACAATCCCACTACATACACACAAACCCCCTACACACACAGCTACACACCTCATTACCTGTATATACATATGCACACAACCTACTCACATGCACACATACTTAAACACAAACCCATGTACACTCACCCACACAACACTATACATTGCTCCCCACCACACAGAGACCTCACTATGCTATGCACACACACACATACACACACACACACCCCTACAGATATGCACACATACACTACGTACACAACCTTCTTCACATACACACTTCTATATGCACTCACACACATATACTTTCACTCCATTATCTACCTCCTTCATATCCATACATACTCACCCACCCCATTACACACATACACACAAATCCAAAAACACATATACATAAGCCTCACCACTTCCTTTTCTACCATGTTGATTACAATTTTCTCCATATCCCAAGCCTCATATTCACGGCCTGCTTTTGACTGCCCATCCTACCTGTCCAAATTTCATTTCTTACTATTCCTACTCAGACTCCTTTCTCCAGCGAGGCTGATTACTTTTCTTTTTTGCAGACCATGAACTCCTCCTGATTGCTGAACACTCACTGCCTGGCACTAAGTAAGGGTCCCCTAAATTTCTGTTAAACTGAATTCTCTCTCTGCAAATGTTCTCTCCCTTTTTTACACAGATATTTTATTTCCTTCAATACACTGCTTAAGTTTCATGGCCACTGCACAGTAGCTCCCTTATCTGATATTCTTCTATGAAGTGTTCATCAATTTTGCATCGTACTCCTTGCTTTGGTACTAGGATGTCAAACTGAAGCTGTGAGCTAAGCAGAAGACATCAGATACCAAACTTAGTAAGAAGAGCCCTGGTAGAGTGTCCAAGGCAGTTAGAGAAAAGGCAGTTAGTTCAGCTCTTGTTTCCTGACTTTTGAGATTCCCCACCCATTTTTCAAATATAAGAGTAGAGAAAGTAGAACTGGAGGTAGAAGGGAATTTATGGAGTTTTTGTGGAGAGAGATTCTGCAGCTTGAGTCTCATCCCTTTCGAGATTGGTAGGGGAACTACCCCTTAACCTCAAACCTAGAGAGTGAGATGCAGTGGTACAGCTCAGAAGAGAATGACACACACATTTGCTGCAGAAATCTTTCAAGTTCAAGGGGGCTGTGGCAGGGGAGGATTGTGGGTATAAACTGCTTCTCACTGATGGTGCAGCAAGGACACAGGAGAGAGGCTGACCTGGAACCAGTTAGAGCCCTTCCCAGGAGCACTGCCTGTGAGAGGAAGGGGATGTCATTGGTGAACATCAGTGGTGGAGAGGTCTGTCAGAGAAGCAAAACCAAAGGGGCAGGCTACTGGAGAAGGGGCCCAGAAGTAGCAGCTGCAGAAGTCTAGTAGTGGCTCTGAAAATCCCCGAAGTTCCTGCAAGGTAGTCAGGAATGAAAGCCTGTTGGCCTTGCAGGCTGTGGACCCAAATTAGGACAGCAGCAGGCTCCAGCCAAGTGAGAACCTCCCTGTCCACCCTCCCACACCTCCCCTCTGCTCATGAGGAGATGAGTGCAGAAGAAAAACATAGGGAGGCTCCAATTAGCAAACCCAGGCCTTATGGGAGGGGGACAGGCAGACTGGGTAGTCCTGTACTTGAACAAAAGTTGAAGTGTGCACTATCCTGGGAGGCTGGACCCTGTGCACATCTGAATCCATATTGTATCTGTGAATTAAAGTGATCATAGGACTATTTCCAAGGAATAAACAAAAAAGCATGGAGTTTTCATTACTCTTCATCCAAACTGTCTCCCACCTATGTCAATATTAAAGGAACAGTAGGTAGCAGAAAAATTTCCTGATTAAATCCCAGTGTCATTGTCTGGCACACTGGTTAGATGTGTGTCTCCTATTAAGTTCCTTAGTTTTATATTTGGTATTCCAAATGTGATCCTTGAATTTTCTTTAACCTGCCACGATGTCTCACACTTTACTGGGGGCCATTAGTGTGTGGGGGCAAGCATTAGATTTGGTGGCCCTGGAAAGAGTGGGACTGAGTGTGGCTAGGTTCTCACAGAATAAGTCATCTCACCAGCCTCAGTGTGGGGCATGCTCACTGTGCTTACATTGGCTCCACGTTGTTTACTGTTCTTAGAGGGAGGGCTCAACCCACCAAATTCCCACAAAATTTGCTCATTCCAAGGGCTTAAATATAACAACAGAGCTGTTTCCAGGGGAGAATAGACCCATTTATCAGTAGACACTCAGTGAAGCACTGTATGTCTGGTTTTCAAAGTGTATCTTATGGTTATTAAATCTTGAAGCACAGATTTCAAGCTTGGGAGATATGTGAAAAGATTAAACATATGTCTCTCATTATTAGGAACTCAGCAAGTGGAATATAGGTGATATACACCAATAAACTATAATAAAATGTAATTAAAAATTTTTTTAACATTTATTTTTGAGAGACAGAGAGAGACAGATCATAAGCAGGGGAGGGGCAGAGAGAGACACATACACACAGAATCAGAAGCAGGCTCCAGGCTCTGAGCTGTCAGCACAGAGCCTGATGCGGGGCTCGAACTCGTGAACTGTGAGATCATGATCTGAGCTGAAGTCGAACGCTCAACTAACTGACTGAGCTACCCAGGCGCCCCTAAAATGTAACTATTAGATCACTTACAATTGTACAATTTGGGGGTATTTAGTACATTCACAATCAAACCATCACCACTATTTAGTTCCAGATTTATTTTTGTCATTCCATAAGGAGACTCTGTACCTAGTAAGCAGTCACTCTTTATTCCCATTTCAGTAAAATCATGAACATAATTTCTTTAAGCCACTTTATCATCTTATCCATAAGAGGTCAGACTGACAATCCAGGAAAAAAAACTTCCAAAAAATCCAGTGGAAATAACTATATTGTCATATATATTTGAAGACTGATTAAAAATATGGTTTTATTCTGGGGGCACCTGGGTGACTCAGTTGGTTAAGCATCTGACTTCAGCTCAGGTCATGATCTCGTGGCCTGGGAGTTCAAGTCCCTGTGTCTGGCTCTGTGCTGACAGCTCAGAGCCTGGAGCCTGCTTTGGATTCTGTGTCTCCCTCTCTCTGCCTCTCCCCAGCTCACACTCTGTCTCTTTGTCTGTCTCTCTCTCAAGATAATAAACATTTTAAAAATTAATAAAAAATATGGTTTTATTGTGGCTAAATTTTAGCCCTAAATTTTCTTTTAGCCTAAAATTTCTTTTAATGTTTATTTTTGAGAGACAGCATGAGCGGGGGAGGGGCAGAGAGAAAGAGACACAGAATGAACCAGGCTCCAGGCTCTGAGTAAGCTGTCAGCACAGAGCCCACTGTGGGGCTCAAACCCCTGAACTGTGAGATCATGACCTGAGCTGAAGTTGGATGCTTAACTGACTGAGTCACCTAGGTGCCCTTAATTACAAAGAAATCTAGGAGACTATAACTTAGACGTGATCCTAGGAACAGAGTTGTCAATAGAAACAAATATCTATGTCCAAGCAATGTTGAAGAGTCAGGAGCACAGAATGACACCCACCCATCATGAGAGACAAGCCAAAGGATGTCATATACAAGAATATAGAGAAAAAGGGAGTGGGGGAAGAGATCTTAAGAAATAAGCTGCATATATGATTCAAAACAAAATTAAAAGGAAGAAAAATGCTGTAGGCATGCTGTAAATCTCAAATGAACAGCATTTCTTAAGTTGTTGGTGGTAGTGACTATGGGGTACGGGGTTGGTTTTGTAGTCTTGCCCTATATTAAACACAAAATAGGACATCTTCCATATTAAGGTTATAAAAGGAAATACACACCTAATATTGTTCTACCCAAACCCAAGTAAACCATAGTAAAGGAATCTAAACACACACACACCAGGAAAACAGGCATCATAACAAAATTTTGGAAGCTGGGAAACATGTAGACAAGTGGCAAACTCAGGAAAGCTGAGTTTGGACCAACAGCGAGAACCCATGAGGTACATAGTAGGTTCCTCCAAAAATTTAGGCACCAGTACTTCCAGATACCTCAAGCCTGAAGAAGGGTAAGGGGGAGTTAAGGAGGATGGGGTAAAAAGTGTTCAGAATACAATCCCTGCCCCCATACCACCCTGAAGTCCCAACTTGACAGAAGTGTTGTTTCTCTGGAGAGTAAAACAGAGGGCGTCTAAACTGGGGGATAGCACATATAATTGGGCTCAAGTGCAACCAGAAACAGATATTAAGTGACCATATGAATACCACCTCCCACGTCCTTTCCACTCAATTCCTAGGTGCTGACCTCAGACTTCTCCCCTTCAGTCAGAAGACTGAGCAATTCTTTTCTAGGAAACCAGACCAACCAACAGGAAAGGGCTTAAGACACTGATCCTAGGGGTTCTCCAACTAACAACCTACCCAGGTACCCTACAGTGAAGGAGCCTCAAAGTTGACAAGTCCCACCCACTTGGACAAAGCTTCCAATCTGCACTTTCATCCCTCCTCTCTTATCCAGGAATACCAATGACTTCCAGGAATAAAGGAAAGTCTTTAATGTGGACAAATAGATCAAAAAACAAAAAACAAAAACAAAACAAAACAAAACAAAAAAAAACACCCCAGATTAGAGCAACTTGGAATAGTGGATTCTATGGATTCTTCAAACACTTAAACAACTTTCTGAGAGACAATATTCCATTCAAAACAAAACGTGTTGTTAAAAAGAAAATATCAATACGACTGGAAGATAAAGTTGAAGAAACCTTCCCAAAAGTGGAACAAAATTACAGATGGAAAAATAGGAGAAAAGATTAAACAAAGCAGGTCAGTAGAGAAGGTCCATCATCTGAACAGTAAGAGTTCCAGAAAAAGAAAGCAAGAAAAAACAGTGGGGAAGCAACTTCCAGTGAAGTAATTACATTTTCCAGGACAGCCGAACATTAAGATTTTGATTAGCAGGATTCAGAGTGCCAAGCATATACGGTAAAAACAGACCATCACCAAGATACATCATCACGGACCACTGGGGGGAAACCACAGTTCTAAGAGCTTCAAGAGAGAAGAAAACTGGTCACATAAATATGGCTGCTAGAAGACCACAGAGCAATGCCTTTGAAATTCCGAATGAAAATGATATCCAATTGCATGGCGTTAAACTTATCAGTAATAGAAGAGAATAAAGGCATTTTCAGACACTTACAATCTTAAACATTTTACTTCTCACATAAATTAAACATGGGAACACACAAGACAAAACCAGGAAATCCGGGGCGCCTGGGTGGCTCAGTTGGTTGAGTCCTCGGCTTCGGTTCAGGTCATGATCTCACGGTTCGTGGGTTTGAGCCTCGCGTCGGGCTCTGTGCTGACAGCTAGCTTAGAACCTGGAGCCTGCTTCAGATTCTGTATCTCCCTCTCTCTCTGACCCTTCCCTGCTCACGCTGTCTCTCAAAAATTAAAATTAAAAAAAAACTAGGAAATCGAACATCAGAGGCAAAGGGAATCACAAGGATGGTGATATGCAGCAGAGGGAAATTAGAGTGGAGCAGGGGCAAGGGCTCACTCCATAGTTGTGCTGACCTTCCCCTAAAAGTGAATGAAGGCACAGTGAAAGTCAATGGAACCATCACTTTTACTGATGATTTTAACAAGAAGGATAGTGGATGGCAGAGATCATAAAGGTGTATGTTCCTAATACAAATGATTTAAACAGAAGCTTCAGGATGCTCTTTTTCAATCGGTATCTTAGCAAGAGCATATTTTTCTAAAACTGAAAAACAGAAATAAAAATCCTGCTTAACTTAAAGGAATTCTAGGGACTCCTCAGTGGCTCAGTCAGTTAAGTATCCAACTCTTGATTTCATATTCTCATGGTTGTTTGTGGTATTGAGGCCTGTATTAGGCTCCACATTGACAGTACATAGTCTGCTTGGGATTTTCTCTCCCTCTCTCTGCTCCTCCTCAACTCATGCGTGTGCACGCTCTCTCTTGCTCTCTCAAAAATAAACTTAAAAAAAAAAGGAATTCTGTATAGTCATACTTACCTGTATGTGCAGATACATAGGAAATGCTGACAGCAGTGGCCTATAGGAGTGGTAGGCCTCTGGGAAAGAGAGGAGACTTTGCCATTAGCCATTTTATTCTTTTGGCTTGTGTATCATAAATAGTAATTGTTCAAATGTGAATATACTCCCTAAGTTAAAGAGATGGAGTGAAAAAACCTGATCATGTAGGTTTTTATAAAACCTGCCTCAGTTTTAAGTATATAAAACTATTTAATATATACTAAAATGTTCACTATAAATGGACTTAATGGATGGTGATGTAAACCATTTCTTTTGTAGGAAGTTCGAAAGCACTAAACCAAGTACCTCTGTAACTATAAAAAGCCTTTCCTACAATACTTACTGAGCAGCCACTGGGTCCCGGCTACTACCAGATCTAAAATGTCTGTGTACCAGTGGGTTAGATGTGTATATGGAATTAGAAAACATCCAACTTTCTGTTAGTATCCCGGTGCGGTGTCCATTTGTGTCTACTCCTGGCTTTCCTCTATAACTTGGGAGAGAGAGTGCTTGGGAGAGACTTCAGACAATTGAGAATTTAGGGCTTTGTAGAACATACCACCTTGGAGAAACTGAAAAAAATAAAGCTGACAGGACACCATTGTTACATCATTTTTAAAAATAAAGGTTTTTTGTTGTTGTTGTTGTTTATTTTTGACAGAGAGAGACAGAGTGCAAACGAGGAAGGGGCAGAAGGAGAGGAAGACACAATCCGAAGCAGGCTCCAGGCTCCTAGCTGTCAGCACAGAGCCCAATGCAGGGCTTAAACTCATGGACCATGAGATCATGACCTGAGCCAAAGTCAGATGCTTAACCAACTGAGCTGTAGGCACCCCTGTTACATCATTTTTTTTTAAATCTTGAAGAACATTATTCTAAAATAAAAACATTGTTATGAAATCATAGGTCTATTCCAAGATTTCTTAATATCTTTTATAACATTCCATTTGGGAGGCAGAAAACTACCAGGTTTTTCTCTAAGGAAGGATGCAAATGGAATGTAATACTGCATTAGTGCACTGTATAGAAAGAATACAAAGAGGGAGGACAAGGAAACAATTCTTTAACTCCTCCCTACCCCCATAACTTTTGCTGAAGAACTGCTCACTTGACATCCTAAAAACTATCTTTCTGAGCTCTGTCACTATGATCTAGAGGCAATGAACTTTCTCCAGTTAGCGTATATCCATCCTGTGGGATAGCTAAAAGGACAAACCCTCAGCATCACACATTAATCTATTAAAGAAATCATGTATATAATTATTTTTCTGTCAAGATCTTCCAATTTAATATTTTTTAAATAGCTAAAATATAATCAAGGTCATATGGAACTATACACAAACATACCCTGTTCACTATTGGACAGTCAAGGGCACAATCACAGTTTTAAAAATTAAGAGTGAGAAGTAAACACAACAGGACATTTGCACAATGGCAGAGAATAATTTTTTGGCAGTAGACAGGAAATGACTGGCTAAACGAATGTTATACATAGGCATAATCTAGAATCTAAGTATCATAATCATAGGGTATTTAAATGAGTCATAGCTGTACATATCTTAAAAGTCTAATATTTTACATTAGTAGCTTCTTATACAAAGGTTAAAACAAAAACCTGCCCAAAACCAACCCAACTCATTCTTTCATTTCTCCTTAATAAACCATTTTACTCTAAGTTTGATTGAAGTCATGAGACAGTCTAGCTTAATGGCCTAGAAAAAGTTTTATAGTTGCAAGATGCCTTAATCATTAATTAATAAGCCCAAAGTGAACAATGAATTCAATATAGAAATTGTAAAACAAGGATACATTTCCTAAAATTTGAAAAATAGGAGACTTAAGGCAGATCGTAACACCAAGAGCCCCTTAAGTTATATTACAATGGCACCCTGGAATTATTTCATAGCAAAACATAGTTTTCTCTTCATTTTCATCATATGGGTAAAACTGTTCAAGTCTGTAAAGAATTTACAGGAGAGCTGCAAGGTTAGGCTGCACCAAGGCCATCCACCTCTGAAGTATCCACAGAAGGAAAATGACTTGGTACCATGTGGCTTGTACTTATCCTCAGCAAGACAGTCTAATCCCCTTAACCCCATTGTGTACCTGGGAAAAGATTGTAAAAATACTTCCGTAAGAGGTAAAGACTAGTAAGAACCTACAAGTACACTCTGGAAAGTTGTTAAAATGTCATAGAAAAAAAGCACCACATGCTGATTTTAAGCTTTTTTACTACAGGAATCTATTTGTTGTGTATACACCATAGGAAAATTGTACCCCTGCCTAAACCCCCAGAAAAAGGTCATGCAGAAAAATTAGATTCATAAAAGAATGTATGTAATTCAAAGTAGGCAAAAATATGGCATATGTTTTAAAAAAGAAAATATGCAAAATAATTTCACCATGGAATGCCATAATTGACATGTGACTTAGTACTACATACTATTAACCAGATTTGATTATTCTAATAAATCTCTAATATATATTTTCTGGAATATCTATTTTTAAAATATATCTATTTTTAAGACAGAACATAAAACTTGTATTTGTGCAGCCACGTATAAGCTATCTTGCGTGGTATCTTCATGGACCCAAGATACTAAATGATTAATAAAATAATTCTTTAAAAACCTCAAGTCACGGATTTAACAAATAATATATTTCCTCAAGTTTTCTAGATTATACTACTAAAAGTAACTTGTATTAATTAATGTACTCTGGATTTCCAGATATAAATACCAGTCAATGGTTGGTTGGCCACTGAATCTTAAGTAAAATTATTCTTAGAACTGGGTCATAATATATGGAATGCCTTAACTTTTCTTAGTTCAAACCCTGTAATTTGACCCTAAAATACATAATCATGCCCTTTTATGTGCTTTAAGCTGACGTACTGACTGTACAGTCTATACTTTGTAAAACAACAGGTAACTCTAGCACAGAAGAAACTATATAATGTGGCATGGGGGATGACTTCAGTGGCATTATTCCATTTTTATTTATCCAGACTGTTGCTTTTAGCCCTGCATTAAGGCCTCCTTGTATATCGGTTTCTAGTGTGTCACCAACCATCACACAGTCCTCAGGCTGTACTCCAAGGAGATTACAGCAGTAATAAAATATGGAAGGTGATGGTTTCTCTTCTTTCTGCTCTCCCCCTACAACGATAGCATCGAAATAGGACTGGCAGGCACAAGCCTCTATCTTCTCCCTTTGGGTCTGGCGGTCTCCATTTGTTAGTAAAAGTAGGCGAACCTCCTTTCGAAGTTCAGTGAGCATGGCTTTGACATCTTCTGGTAGTATCATATGCTGTAAACGTGTAGATTTCCACAGGAAATAACATTCTTCAGCCAATTTCCTATTGGCTGCACCACCCTTTGTTTCTTGGATTGCTTCTTCCCAGTGTAAAGTCCTTAGATCAGTAATGCAAGTACTGGAAGGATGAAAACATTCTTTGCTGAGTTTAATTTGAACTTTGTCACAGACGGTTTCAGCCTCTTCTTTATAATGGTATTTTGATTGTAAGAGCTTTATCACCTGAATAAAGGAAAATAGCTCCATTAGCACACTTCAGGTCTTTAATAGCCAAGCTCTGAGAAGCCACACTCCTATAATCCCAGAGCAGAGATTCTAACTCCATGTGTCTGCCCTAAGGCAGCTCTATTACCACAACATTTGTAGTGGTAATAAAAAAATATAGAGAATACCAGAGTGAAGATCTCCCAACCTCTCTATATAACTCATTAATATATTTGACCACAGAACTCATTCATATATTTGACCAATTTCTATTCTAAGAAGGGTCTTCATAAATAGCTCATAACAACCCTTCATTTGACAGTCCACCATCTTTCATTCATTCTGATTGTGAAGAAATAGAAAGAAAACTTATATATTTATATTTAGTAAAAACATTTTAAGCTCTTCACAACCATTATTTATGCTCTTTCCAAAAATAATGCTGGTTCATCCAACCTTTTCTTATCTATGTCCATTGTACGTTTTGAAGGCCTAAATTAACCGCCATATAAAATGGGACCTAACTCTGTTCTTTTAGAAACATACATTCAGTTTTGATCAAGCATGTTCTATGATTTCAGCCATTTAATGACCCCGTGCTTCGTCCAAACCTAGTTTTCCAGATAAAAAACTTCAATGAGTTCTGAGTCACCCTCTGTCATGCTTGGTTCTGAATCCCCCATTAGAATTACATGCTCTCTCTCATGTTCCCACAGCCTTTTATCTTAGTTTTTTATTACATTACATTATATTCTTTTCCATTTGGCCTGTTTTCTAACATTCACCGAGACCCAATGCTCACATACATCATTTCTAACTTTTTCCACAACTCTGCAAGCGATTTTGAAATGAAGAAATGGAAGTTCAGAACTCTTAAGTGACTTGCCCAAGTTAGGATTTAAATCCACACCTGCCTACTTCCAAAGCACACATGCTTGCCTTTACACTATTGTATCAGGCAGTGGAAACTGTGTCTATTGTCCTTATGGCATGATCTGGTTGGGGAAAATAAGCAGGTATGCAACCACCATAATTGGTAGGTTGAGTGCCATTAACAGTCATGTAAACAACAGTGGAAATAAAATTCAAAAAGCAACTCATTCCACAGGGTTATTGGATAAGGTATGGTAGAGAAGACAATATTTAAACTAAGGTGTTACCAAGCCTATAAGGTAGGTATGGGAGGATGATAAAATCATTCTAGACAGAAAGAAGAGCATGAACAAAGACACAAAACTTGGAATTTTGAGAACTGGGAAAGGTGAGAAGCGGAGTTCAAGATGAAATGCAAGGCATGTGAGGGAGGATCCTAAGATATAGGACTGGAGAAGCTGTTTGCAACTGGTTTGTAAAGGGCCTTCAATCCCAAGCTGGGGCAGAGACTACCCAAAACCCTTTGGTATGCACTGTTCCCATAATGTCTATACCTTCATACTGTAATTAAGTGGACTTCTCTAAGGGCTTTATTTGACCACAGGAGCACCCATGCACATAGGCTGGGGCTGAAGTTTACCCTGGGAAAAGGCCTCAACCAATGAAGGGTAGAAATTAATAGATAAACATCCCAGCTTTCTTGTCCCTTGGGAGGGACAACTGAAGCATGCTCTCTGCATGCTGTCTCCCAGAGTTCCTCAACTGTTCACACCAGTAACCTACTCATTTATTAGATTCCTTCCCTTCCTTGTATAATTCCACCACTCTCTTACAGCACTTCCAAGGATCACCTCCCAAATGGATTACTTGCATCTGAAATCCCTGTCTTTGGGACATCTGGGGAAAGATGACACTGTCAAGACATTTTTGGATCTTTCAATGATGAGTGCAGTGCACACAACTGTGACTAAAAATTATCTGCTATTGAAGCAAAGTGGTCAAACAAGTTTACATGTGTTACCCTAAACTATATAGAGAAAAAGAGTTATGCTATACATAAGACTGAATTCACAATTCACCTACTGGAAAGAGGAAAGAGATTAATAGATAAATTCTTCTTCATTCAGAGTACAAGATTCACATCAAAAGTAAAGGAAATGGGGCTGGGGCCAAGATGGCGGAACAGCATGGAAGGTTTTTTTTGCCATCTCTTGTCCTCGAAATACAGCCAGATCAACACTAACCCATCCTGCACACCTAGAAAACGAATTTGAGGATTAACACAACAATCTGCAAATCCTGAACCACAGAACTCACCAGGTATGTGGTGCGGAGAGGTGAACTGGGGGAGAGAGAAGCCACGGAGAGCAGGGAGTTGTTTTTGCTTATGGAAGAGGATGGAGACGGGGTAGAGTAAGGGAAAAGCAACCCACACACCCAAAAGCAGCCAGAGAGAAAAGAAAGTATGCAATGGACTGAACAAAAAAGGGAGAAACAAGAAAGGAGAGGGTTTAAATTCCATTAAGACTATAAACAGGGTGAGCACAATCTGAAATCTGCAGCTTGATACCTGGCGGTGCTCTGGGGGGAAGGGCGAATCCCCAGGGATAGATAGCGAGATCCAAGAGGTGCTTGGGCCACCTGGGAAGAGGTGGTTTGTCTGCTGGGAGTACATTTGGTAGAGGCAGTGCAGCCACCCCACAGGCAAAGGTACTAGTGGATCCTGGAGAAAACAACCACATTCACTGGTGCTGGAACAAGGACATTAAGTGGGAAGCCTGGTGCCAGATGTATGTTGTAATTTACCATAATCTTTGAAACGCTGCTGCTACATGATTGCAGAACTTTTTCTGGAAGGGGTTGGTACAGTCTCTGGGCATCAGCAGAAGCATGAGCCTGTGAACATTCCTGGGTCAGGTGGGCACCCAGCCATTGCTCGGCGAGACCCTCTCCCCAAAGGTCAGAACAGGTCAAATCTGCAGTCTTTCAAAAGTGAGGGGTTGGGAAACAGCTACATCTAAGATAAAACTCAGGATGGAGGTGCCACCTGGCAACCTGATGGCTTGGTCATTGACACTGTAAAAGCGGTGAGTGGACATAAACTGGAGACAAAGGAGGGGTGTGCGATTGCTGATCTGGGAAAATGGAGATCTGATACTAGAGCTGGGTGACGCCATTTTGACCCCTCACTTGCAGGTGCATACACAACTACATGTGCCACAACAATCCACCCCTTCTCTATAGCACCATCCAGTGGAGAATGGAGCTGTTAGAGTAAGGCCTACCCAACTGGGCCAACCTCGTTATTCAGGAACACCACAAGTCCCTCCTCCTGCTTAGTTTGTGGACTATAAGATGCTTTATAGTTTGACTTCAAGGGGAAATCGATGTAATTTCAATCATTTTCCAGCCTGTTCACTGGTCCATTTATTCAGTTTTTTTCTCTTTCTTTTCTTATTTTTAAATACAGAAAAAGTTATTTTTATATTCCACTTTTATTAAAATAGTTCTCTTTAACATTTTTCTATTATACTTTTTACTTTGTGCAAAATTTGCAAATTCTATTTTACTTCCATCATTTCAATTATTTCCATTTCATTGTATTCAATTTCCAAATTTTCAAACGTTTTCCTTTATTTTTTTTTCTTTTCTTATCTTTCCCTTCTCTAATCTATCAAGCTCCTATCAACAACAAGACCAAAACATACCTAGGATCTAGCATCATATATTTGATTTTGTGTGTGTGTTTGTTTTTAATTTTCTAATTTTAATTTTTGAACCAAATTAATTCCCTTTCTTTCTTCAAAATGATGAAACAAAGGAATTCACCCCAAAAGAAAAAAAAAAAAACAGGAAGAAATAACAGTCAGGGACTTTATCAACACAGATACAAGCAAGATGTCTGAACCAGGATTTAGAATTACAATAATAGTATATTTGCTGTGGTTGAAAATAGATTAGAATCCTTTTCTGCATAGATAAAAGAAGTAAAAGCTAGTCATGATGAATTAAAAATGCTATAACTGAGCTGCACTCTCGAATGGATACCATGGTGGCAAGGATGGATAAAGAAAAGCAGTGAATCAGGGGGAGGAGCCAAGATGGTGGAGAGGAAGGGAGCTCTGTAAACTCCGTCCACACCATTTATCGAACTGAGAAGGATATTACGCTCACCTGCGAGAGGGGAAGGAGAAATTACGGACTCCAGAAAGAATAGAACCTCAAAGATACCTGAGTGGGGGCGAACGGGGGAGATCTGAAAACGGGCCAGCCCGGGTCAGGCAGGGGAGGTAAGATCCCCAGCCCAACGTGGGAGAAGCGCGCGGCGCCCCAGAGACAAAGGGAAGAGACAGAGTCGGAACAAGCTCACAGTACTGTCTCTCGGGAAGAGGTATAGAACGCTTGGCTGCGCTTGGAGGCAGAAACCCACTCCATAGATAACTGCTGGGTAGCCGGAATCCCGAACTGGGGTGGCGCAAGAGAAGGAACAGCTTCCAGCCCTAAGCCATCTTGGCGGGGAATCAGAGGCGGCTGGGGCTGTGAGAAGGGGCTGCGCTGGGGAGGCGCGCTCCCGGTGGGAAGCGGCCGAAGAGGCGACTGTGCCAGGCGCGAGCAATTCGAACTTGGTTTTGGGAACGGGACCACGGACCGCATTTCCACGGCGCACCGCGCCCCCTGCACTGACTGCGCAAATCCCGGGTGCCCACAGGAAAAAATAGGGCATACACCTACACGACCCCCAACAAAGAGTCGGTGGCGGGTGGAGGCCTGGGCGCGCGCTTAGACTGTAGGAGCTCCCAGCTCATTTCCAGCAGCGAACAGCTCCTTAGCAACAGCTATCTGAAGCCAAGAGAGACTCGGGTTTTTTGTTTTTTGTTTTTTTCCTTTCCCCCATTGCAATCGCGATCCTGGCTGGGGGTGGGGACTCCGCAATTGAGTCTGTGAAGGTGCGCACTTCACCTCCTGCTGCCAAGAGAGACTCGGGTTTTTTGTTTTTTGGTTTTTTTCCTTTCTCCCATTGCAATCCCTATCCTGGCTGGGGGTGGGGACTCCGCAATTGAGTCTGTGAAGGTGCACACTTCACCTCCTGCTGCTAATTTCCCCTCAGACAGGGGCGGAGCCTATGAGAAAAACTTCCAAGACTTACCACATCAAACCAAGCCTATCCACCAGGGGGAGCTGCTGCTTGTTTTTTGTTTGTTTTCTTTGTTTTGTTTTGTTGTTTTTTTTGTTTTGTTTTGTTTTTAATATATAAAAAATTTTTTTCTCTTCACTAGTTTCGTACTTATTTCTTTGTCGTTATTACCTTTTTTTCCTTTTTCTTTACTCAATTCTTTTAAATTTTACTCCTTATGCTCCTTTCTCCTTTCTCTCTTACTTTTTCACCTTCTTACAACCCAGATACATTCTCCTCTACCTCATCCTTACCTCTCCCCTAAACTGGTCATACACCTTTAAACGGTCTACTGTCTTTTGTTGTCTCCGACCCCCTTTTATATATATATATTTTTGTCTTTTCTTCTTTCTCTTTTCTTTTTATTTTCTCTTCTTCTCTTCTTTTCGTCTCTTTCCCTCCCATTTTCTTTCTTTTCTTCCCCCCTGTAATGTATTTCTTTGTTTGATTTGTCTGTGTGTATGTGTGCTTCTGTTCCCTTGGTGTTTGTCAGTCAGTTTTCCTTCATGGGACTACACCAAGAAACAAGCCAAAGTGTGCAAGAAGGCGAATCCCAAATATTGCAGAGTAGGGAAATAAAATACTCACAGGCACAACAAGAGAAACTGAGAGATATCATTAAGAGAACATCTCCTGAAACGGCAGGCCCTGGACAGTCAATAAGCCTCCTTTAACAGAGAAATACTAATAGGTGCACAGAGCCCAACGAGCTTTCTAAAGGTGACAAGAGACAGAAAACTAGCAAAAATGACAAAACGAAGAAACTCTCCCCTGAAGAACTTCCAGGGGGAAG
>PJEM01015619.1:0-20275 GCA_004023845.1 Helogale parvula
GAGTTGAAGGGGAAGGGGGAGGGGGGAGGGGAGGTGGTGGTGATGGTAGAGGGCACTTATGGGGAAGATCACTGGGTGATATATGGAAAACTATTTGACAATAAAATATTATGAAAAAAAATCAAAAGCTAAAGTAAGGTATTTCTATAGAATCTCAAACACCTTACCAATGTCAAATACAGATGAACAGCTGCAGTGGGGGAAAAAAATCCTTTGCAATGATGCAACAGAGGACTTTCTCCCTCACTAACCAGTTTCTCCAAATTGGTATGAAGTAGGTACAAGTTTTCCCTTCTTCCTATAAGGACTATGGATCAGCAAAGCAAGCAGAAATAGAAAACTGTGCTCCAAGTCGGTCATAAAAATTAAAGCTGAAACACAAAATATTTTCTCATAGGAATAATGATTATAGATTTTCAAACTAGCAATTAAATGCAGCTAATATACAATTTTTTATTGACTATTTTCCATATGGTAAGTATAATATTTAAGCTACTTTATAGGCTGAACTGGATTTTACTAAATAAAAAGCTTAGGAGTGTAGCCCTAGCATACTTATGGAAACAGATGTACCCTCAGTTTTGAACAATTTATACAAGAACATTCAGATCATAACTGAGAAGGGACAATGGAACAAAGCTGCAGGAGAAGTAGGAAGAGAGACACGTTGTTTGGCAGGAAAGACATCTAAATCACACTAAATAAAACTCTTAATATCTTTAAAAAAAAGATCCGTTCATTGTATGTATGCGGGTTTATTTCTGGGTTCTCAATTCTGTTTATTGATCTGGTCATCAAACCACACTGTCATTTCATGTGAATTGTCAAATTTGTAGCCCCAGAACTTTCATTGTCTTCCTTTATTATATTTTTAATGTCTGTGGGGTCTGGAGTGATGCCCCATATTTCATGATATTACTCATTTGTGTCCTTTCTCTTTTCCCCAGACTTGTTAGAGCTTTCTCAACTGCATTGATTTTCTTCAAAGAACCAACTCCTGTTTTCTTTGACTTACTCTATTAATTTCCCACTTTTGACTTGATTTCTCCTCAAATTTTTATTAATTTTTTCCTTTTGCTTACTTTGGATTTAATTTGCTCTTCTCTTTCTAGATTCCTTAGATGGAAGTTTAGACAGACTTTAGTACTTTCTTATTTTCTAACATATGCATTCAATGCCATAAGTAGCCCTCTAGTCACTGCTTTTGCTGCATCCCACGAATTCTGATAAGTTGTGTTTTCATTTTAATAAAGTAAATTAAGTTTTGAAATATCTCTTGGGACTCCTTTTTTGATCCAGGTGTTATTTAGAAGTCTGTTGTGTATCGCCAAATATCTGGATTTTCTAGGTATCTTTCTGTTGCGGATTCCTGGCTTAATTCCACTGTGGTCTGAGAGCAAACACCATATGATTTCTATTCTTTTAAATGTGCCACAGTGTGTTTTGTGGCTCAGACTGTGGTCTATATTAGCAAATAATCCATGTGAACTTGAGAAGAATTTTGCCGCTGTTGGATAAAGTACTCAATAGATGTCAATTATAACCAGTTGATTGAAGGTATGGAGTTCAACTATGTCCTTACTGATTTTCCGTCTGCTGGATCTGACCATTTCTGATAGGAGATGTTGAAGTCTCCAACTGTAATAGTGAATTCATATATTTCTTCTTGTAGTTCTATCAGTTATTTTCCCTCCTGTATTCTGACACTCTGTTGCTGGTGGATATCACATTGAGGATTATTATGTCTTCTTGGAGAAATATCCTGTTTACCTTTATGTTAATCACTTTTTTAAAAATTAATTCTTATTTATTTTTGAGGAAGAGAGACAGAGACAGAGCATGAGCGGGGAGGGACAGAAAGAGAGGGAGACACAGAATCCGAAGCAGGCTCCAGGCTCTGAGCTGTCAACACAGAGTCTGACGTGGGGCTTGAACTCATGAAATGTGAGATCATGACCTGATCTGGCTGAGCTACCCCAGCACCCCAGACTTTCTTTATCTTGGATATCTTTCTTTGCTCTGAAGTCTACTTTGAAATTAGTATAGCTACTCCTGCTTTCTTTTAATTAGTGTTAAAATAATATATGTTTTTATCCACTTTTAATATATATGTGTTTTATATTTAAATTGGGTTTCTCATAAGCCATAGATAGTTGGGTGTCAAAGTTATGATTTACTCTACTTCTGTCTTTTACGCCATTAATATTTAAAGTGATTATTGAGGGAGCCTGGGTGGCTCAGTCGGTTGAGCATCTGACTCTTGATTTTGGTTCAGCTCATGATCTCACATTGATGGGATTGAGCCTTGCAGCAGGCTCCACACTCAGTGAGATTCTCTCTCTCTTCCTCTGCTCCTCTCCCCTGCTTATGTATGCTCTCTCTCTCTCTAAAAAAATAAAAGTGTTTATTGATATAATTAGATTTCTATCTACCTGATTTGTTGTTTTCTGTTGCCCTTATTCTTTGTTCCTATTTTTGTTTCCTTCTCTTTGTGCCTTTTCTGGTGTAACTGAGCATTTATTATAGGATTAAATATTTTGTCCTTTTCAACACATTTTATACTTCTTTTGTATTTTTTAAAACTTGTTTTTACTGTTTATTCTAGACTTTGCCCTATATATTTACAACTGACCCAAGTCCACTTTCAAACAACACGATCGTATCTCAAAAGAGGTGTGAGTAGTGACAAATAATAACAAATAATCCTAATTCCTCTGTCCCAGCCACTCCCTCACTATTATTCATTTCACTTCTTCATAAGCATAAATAAAGATTGCCATCCAACTACCCATCAGCATACATAACTGAATACACTGCTGCCTGTATCATTTGGAGTGGAAAATGGTAAATCATTTAAGAATATGAAAAATGAAAGTTTTTGTTTTGTCTTTACTTATTCATTCTCTGGTACTCTTCTTTTATGTAGATCCAAATTTCTGCATTCCCTTTCTCTCTAAAGAGCTTCTTTTAATATTTCTTATAAGGGAGGTCTCTTGGCAGAAAGTCCCCTTAATTTTTGTTTGCCAGAGAAAGTCTCTATTTCTCTTCCATTTGTCAAGGATAATTTTGCAGGGCACAGAATTCTCTCAACAACCAACTATTTTTCTCTACTCGCTTGGATCGTTTCCTAGGAGAAGTCAGATGTAATCCCTGTATTTGCTCCTCTGTGGGGAAGGGGCTCTTACCTCTGATTTCTTTCAAGATTCTCTCCTTATCCTTGATTTTTCTGAAGTTTGAATATGGTATGCCTAGGTGTAGGAGGTTTTCTGGTATTTATGCTACATGGTATTCTCTGGGCTTCCTGGATCTGTAGTGGGGTGTATAACATTAATTTGGGGGAAATTCTTAGTCATTGCTTCAAATATTGCTTCTGTTCCTTTTTACGTGTCTTCCCCTTCTGATGTCCCCACCACGCGTGTATTACACCTTTTGTAGTTGTTCGATGGTTCTTGGATATTCTGCTTATGAGCTCATCAAAGGAATTCTTCATTTATGTTAGTGTTTTTGATCTCTAGCATTCTTCTGGCATCCTGGCATTTCCTTTATATTCTTTCTTAGAGCTTCCCATCACTCAACTTACATCACCCATCCTTTCTTGCATGTTGTCTACAATTTCCATTAGAACCCATAGCATATTAATCATAGTTATTTTAAAATCCTGGTTTGATGATTCCAACACATCAGGCCAGACTCAGATTCTGAGGTTTGCTCATCTCTTCAGACTGTGTTTTTGACTTTTTAACATGCCTTGTATTTTTTTTTTTTTACAGTTAGATACATAATACACTGGGTAAAAGGAAGTGCTGTAAATAGAACTTTAGTAAGATGGTGGTGAGGTGTGGAGGGAGGAGAAGCATTCTATATCCTATGACCGGGTCTCGGTTGCTCCATGAGCCTGTGCCTCTGGATTGCGAGCTTTACAAGTGCTACTTAGCACCCCCCACACACACCCGGCTTTGGTTGTCCAGGATGGCTAGAGTGGGCTGCACTTGGGTACTTGCTTTCTGCCATGTGGAAGGCTGGAGCGAGGTGGAGTTGGGTGTTTCCCCTACTCTGGGTCAGTTATGTCCTGATAAAACTCCAGAGGGTTAGGCTCTGGTCAAATACATTCCCCTGAGGGCAGACCTTGTTAAAAAGAATAGAATGATCTGAAAGATTTAAAAATGGATGCTTTTGCCCTCTCCCTTCCATAAGACATCAGAAACTCATAAAAGTATGGGAACCCTCCATGACTGGGTCCTGCAAGAAGTGAGGACTCTCAGACTAGGTCAGTTACAAATCGTGACCTTAGATCTCTGATGGGTCTAACAAGAGTTACTGACTTTTCCCTTTGTTGAACTTTTTACGTTTTTTAGGATGGAAGGCAACTGGAAACTACAATGATTGATTTTTGAAGACTGAACCAATTTTGCATACCAGGCATAAATCTCACTTGGTCACAGTGTAAAATTCTTTTCATATATTGGAGTATTTTGTTTATTAATACTGTGGTAAGAAGTTTTGTTTATATTTATGCAAGATATTAGTTTGTACTTAAAAAAATATTGTCTTTGTCCAGGTTTGTATCAAAATAACATGGAGTTCACTAAATGGGTTTGAAAGTGTTCCCTCCTCTATTGTTGGAAGACATCGTGTTGAGGTGGTAGTAATTTAAATATTTGGTATTACTCTCCAATGAAACCACAGAAGTGGTTTTGAGGGGAGTTTAGAAATTATGAATTCAACTCCCTTACTAGTCTTCATATAAGTGATCTATTTCCTATTCAGATGAGTTGGGGTAGTTTTTATTTTTCAAGGAATTGGTTCATATCTTGTAACCTGTGAAATTCATGTGCGTAGAGCTATTGACAGTATGTCTTTTAATTTCTCTTGGGGGTGGAGTGATGTCTCCTGTTTTATTTCTTTTGTTCATAATTTGCCTCTTCTCCCCACCTAAGATCCTTTATTTTGCCAGAGGTTTAACAATTTTGTGGATCTTTTCAAAGAATTAGTTTTTGTTTCACTGATTTTTCTCTTGTGATTTTCTATCTTCAGTTTTATTGACTTTTGCTCTCCTCTTCCTTATTTTTTCTTTCTACTACTTTTGGCTTATTTTGCCTTTCTTTTTCTAGTTTCTTGAAGTGACTTAATTGAGTTGAGAATTTTCCTCTCTTTTAATGTCAACATTTATTCCCATAAATTTTCCTTCCATAACTGCTTTAACTGGTGCTCACAGGTGTAGATGGGTTGTATTTTCATTTTCATGAAACATTTAATTTTACAGACTTGTAACTCCAGAACTCTTAAGAATCTTGAGGATAAAAAAATGCTCATGATAACTTAATAAACTAAAATGTAAATTACTGCAGAGAATCTTGATGAATAAAAATAGATTCTGGCTAGTATGGTCATTCAATGGCAAATAAGCTTCCATATATTGTACTTCATTAGTAACTAGGGGAATAGAGAGAAACAGTTTTTAATCTTTATCAGTTAATCTTATTATAATATGTAACTTTCATATTTATATGCTACTTTAACAGAAACACAAAGAATAATTTCACAAACATGGAAAATGAGATTTAGAACAAAGACTAGTCAAGTGACGTGGCTCATGTTAATTACTGATCCATTACATTATGTTCATCAGGTCTGGTTGTTGCTAGAGGACTCTCTGGCTAAATATGGCTAATTTCAAAATGAACACAGTATGGAATGCTTGTCTGACATCTGGGAGAGCCGTTTCAGTCAACAGCTGATGACAAAGCCAAACTAAACCTCTCTGTGTCAATTTGATGTTCGGGCAAAGGGTTTGTGATTGTGAAAGCTGCTGTCTATACCATCCAGACCCCATGAACAGGTGCACACCCTTCTCTGTGGCTGATGCACAGAATGCAAATAGCTCAGAGCCAATGGGCTGGTGCCTGCTCGTGAGGGCCATCCACAGGAAGGAGCATCTCTCATTCCTTTCAGGTCCTCCACGCTGAATCTCTTCAAGTGCAGTCTGTGTTGAGTTCCCCATTTTGCCCTGGTTACCAGCACAATTAGCCCATGACAGGTGTTCACTTAGGGGGTACTGAACTCACGATACTTTAGACTGAGGCTCACAAATTCCAAATCAAGCCTGAACCTGCTGGGACATTTGTCATATGCAGGATCTCTTCTGGCCGCTCCGAGGTGTCCTGCAGAACCGCCTTCCCCAGTGACAGCCTCAGTGCCCACCGATGGATGGGGAGCCCCTGGGGACAGGAGCCATAACTACACTGCAATTTCATCCCAGGGTCTAGGACTGCAGGTAGCACAGAGCTGGAGCTCAGGAAATATACAATTGAGTTACAGTTTTAGAACCAAGTAATGAGCTGACATAACTAAAATAAAACTAAAATGGCACTGCTGATGGATAAGTTGCCAACATGCTTTCTATTTTCACAGTGAGCCAGGGAGAGCAGCAATTAGACATGGTATGAATGAAGCAAGGCCTCTACAGGTGCCCGGAGACACATCTTCTCTTCCATCAAAGACTGAACACTGAGGGTCAGCTCAGCACGTGAGCATGACAGGGCAACGGAGCAGAAATCCATGTGGTGTTGGAGCCCAGCAGGAACAGCATGGGCTCAAGGCAGCTCATTTTATATTAGGCACTAGATTATTGGCATTCTTCTTTTGGAACCACGACGTTAAAATAGGAACGATTCCCAAGTATACCGAACTCCACATCAGCTCCCCGTCTTAAAACAGCAACATTTTCTCTGCCCTATTGTAAACCATGTCCCCGACTCCACAAATCTGACTTCTGAATATGAACTCTCCCACTGTTCTTTGTACAGAGTAAGCGACATCTAACGCATTTCCATTTCCTTCTCATATACCTGGCGTATGTGAGATTCGTAGAGCACTGGTCTCAAAAAGACAGGAAATACTGTTTTCCTAACATGCATTTTCATCTCCCTGCCAAGTCAAATGAAATAATCAAGTATATGTTCATGGGTGTGTGTGTGCATTCGTGTTCACGGGCACACGCATGCTCTTCTGGGAGGGGTCTGGTACGAAACCATTTTTTAACCTGAGAGTGGAAAAAAAGAGCAATTAAAATAAGGGAAAAATTTAAGTGGCACTAAATTATGCATGAAAACGAAATAGACTTGGTCTCTGTAAAAATTCTTCTTCTTCAAAAGAAACGGTTCTGGCAAATTAATATCCTGCCATCGGGCCGGCTCCAGGAGCATGCTGCGAGGAAACACAGTGTTCTACAGTTTATGCTTCCTTTCGCCTTCCTGGGGACACACCCTTATTCTGATTCCTGGACTTTAGAAGAAAACTCCTGGATCCTTCCAAGTTGATGCAATTTATCATGTATGACCCAGACTGCATCGAAATTCAAGAAACAAAATAGTTGTTCTTTTTTTTTTCGAGACACACACACACACACACACACGGGGGGGGGGGGAGAGAAAGAGAGAGAGAGAGAGAGAGAGAGAGAGAATGCACAATGAGGGGAAGGGACTGCATGGGAGCAACAGAGGGAGAGAGAGAGAGAATCCCAACCAGGCTTCACACTCAGCACAGAGCCGGAAGTGGGGCTCGATTCCACGAACCTGGGATCATGACCTGAGCCGAAATCAAGAGTCAGACAGATGCTCAACTGACTGAGCCACCCAGGTGCCCCATTCTTTCATTTTTAAGTGAAGCCAAGTAAAAACGCTTTAGGAGATAATAAGGCAGCCTCGAAGGAACAATGAGAGAGGCATTTTCCAAAGTTCTGAAAAACGGCGAAAGCTTTGCTGTTATAAAAAAGTCTCCACTGTCAAATAAATTGGGTTCAGGCTTCATTAAACAACGCAAATCGGGTTCCTCTCCTGAAGATCTTTAGGGAGGCTTCACTATGCTAATAGGTGCTGATAACCTTGGAGGAAGGGCTCGCGTGTGCCTGTTCTAAACTCACTTGCCCATGGAGGCCTTTATGCACAATCAGGTATTAATATCGTGATGGACATTTCTATTCCGCGGAGCAGTGTTTGGAACAAGAAGCAATAAAATACCATGGACAGAATGGCAGACCCCTTTGCACGGCGCCTGCAGAGCCCCCAGGTGGACACTGGGGGGCAGCACAGGACAACTCCCCGGTAAGGATGCCTCCGCACTGACCCATCTCCCAGCCTCCACCGCCCGCATTGTCTCTTAACACCAGCGCCCTGCTCATCTTGTGGCTGCGGAGGCAGCCATGGGGTTCCATTTTTACTGACCTTCGTTACAGAATTCTAAATCGTATTAGCAACTGGTAAGAATCCATTAAGACCAGGAGAAGAAAACGGTAGGTGTCAGTACTGGAAGTGTGTTTAAGGCTGTCTTAAAAGCAAGAGTTTGGGAATGTCTGGCGCCTGTGAGCATGTGACGGTGACTGTACAGTCTGTGCTGGAGGGGGACGGGCAGGGGCAAGACTTCAACGAAAATCTCATCCAGCGCGGAGGCACGGGCAGGAGAGGGAAGGAGAGCGCCCGTGCACCCGTGATCTAGCAAACAGTAAAACTCTAAGTTTTTAAGGTTTTATTATTTATTTTTGAGAGGCAGAGAGACAGCCCGAGCAGGGGAGGAGCAGAGAGAGAGGGAGACACAGATCTGGAGCAGGCTCCAGGCTCTGAGCTGTCAGCACAGAGCCTGACACTGGGCTCGAACTCATGTTCCGAAGTCGAGTTCGAACTCACGCGTAAACTCATGACCTGAGCTGAAGTCAGACACACACACACACACACACACACACACACACACACACACACAGCAGGTAAGGATTACTTGCTGGACATTGATACAGGCCCACTGTTGTGTAATAAGCCCACTGGATCTTCACTTTGAAAGCTCTGGAAGGTACTGTTCCATTGACATTTTCACATGCTTTTTATTGTCCAGAAAAGTGCACAAACAGTTGTAGCGCACACACGTCAACACACCCATGAACCTGCCACACAAACGAGGACCAGGACAGGACATTACTGGGACCTGAGAAGCCCCTTGTGTCCGGGCCTCAAGGCACAACAGAACAGTGGCCCGTGTCTGCACTTCGTAGGATCCGAATCATCAGTGTGCACCCGTCTGCACTTGCTCGCCCCCAGGGCAGTGCTCCTATGACTCACCCACACTGCTGCATGCGGCTGTATTTAGTTCTTTTTTTTTTCGATAGAGAAAGCACAAGTGGGAGAAGGACAGAGAGAGAGAGGGAGAGTGGGTATCTAATACAGGCTCCATGCTGACTGTGAGATCATAAGCTGAGCAGAAATCAAGAGGCGCTCAACTGAGTGAGCCCCCGGGCGCCTCTGTATTTAGCTCATTCTTATGGTATCGTGTTCCGTTTTGTGCATATTCTACAATTCATTTATCCCTTCTATTACTGACAGGTGTTTGACTTCCAAATTTCTGTCAATAGTAGAGGCTAGAGTAGCATAGTGGTAGCCATCATGGATACAAGCTGCTATAAACATTCTTTTTAAACAATTTTATTTTATTTTAAGTTTATTTATTTATTTTGGGATAGGAAGAGAGAAAGAATCCCAAGGAAGCGCCTCGATGTCAACAAAGAGCCCAATGTGGGCTCAAACCCATGAACCAATGTGATCATGACTTGAGCTGAAGTCAGTTGCTTGACTGAAGCAGTACCCAGGGACCCCTGCTGTAAACATTCCTAGACATGATATTGGCATGTGCTCCCACCCCGGGAGTGGGATGCTTGGGTCATCAAAGGGCATGTGAACATTCAGCCATGTTAGAAACCAACAGATACACACTTTCCCAAAGCGCTGTGCCAAGTCAGACTCCCAGAATCAGCACGCGGTAATTCCCATTCATCCAGATTCTTGGTAACATCTAATCTTGTCAGTTTTTACTCTAGTGGATCAGGTCTGGTGGATGCGTCATAATACTGGATTGTGGTTTTAATTTGCATTTCCCTGATCACTCATGATTTCGATGCTCCCTTTCCAAGTGTGCCATCCAAGTCTTCAGGCATTATTTTCCTTTGGGTTGTCAAGATTTTCCTCTTTATTTGTAAGAAATCTTCACATACCGTAGATGGGTCCTTTGTCTGATATGTGAAGGTGAGTCCAATTTCTAATTATAATTAGGGAATTGCTCTCTTCTCTTCCTCTCTTTCCTTTTAGTTCTCTCAAACTTTTCATTACATACTTTATGGGTGTGCAATTAGGTACATGTATATTTAGATTAATGACATGTTCCCATTATATAGATCCTTTTATTGCTGGTCTCTAGTGATGGTTCTTGCTTTAAAATCTAAATTACTGGACGTCATGGTCGTCTGGTGGCTCACTTGCTTAAACATCCAACTCCTGATTTCAGCTCAGGTCATGATCTCACAGTTCATGAGACTGAGCCCTGCATCAGGCTCCAAGCTGACAGTGTGGAAACTGCTTGGGATTCTCTCTCTCCTCCTCTTTGCTCCTCCCCTGCTCTCACACACCCGCGTGCACGCGCTCTCTTTTCTCAAAAATATATAAACTTAAAAAAAATGATAAATTGTCAGACATCAATGTGGCACCAACTGCTTCCATTGGTTAGTTTATAGCGTCCATCTATATTCAACATTAAAAACATTTTTTAAAGTTTATATATTTATTTTGAGAGTGAGAGAGAGCACGGACAGGGGAGGGGCAGACAGAGAGACTCCTAAGCAAGCTCTGTGCTGTCAGTAAAGAGCCAGACTTGGGCTTGAAGTCACGACTGTGAGATCATGACCCGGAACCACAATCAAGAGTTGGACCCTTAGCCGACTAAGCCACCCAGGTGCCCCAATGTTTTTTAATCCTATAGTTAAAGTATCTTTTGAAAGCAGAAGATAGAGTTAAAGAAAACAAACTCTGTGAGAATCTTTATCTTTTAATCACAGTAACTTAATTTTTATTTGACACAATTCATTTGGGCTTAAATCTATGGCCTTGGGACATACTTTCTATTTGTCCCATCTGTTTTTATTGCTTTCTCTCCCTCTGTTGTCTTCTTGGGGATTAATCCAGCACTTCTATTCCCTTTGACCCCCTCTCTTAGCTTGTATAGCTTTCTGTTGCCCGACATCCCCCTTTGAGTGACTTCTTTAGCGCGAGGGCTGCGGGCAACACGCACTCTGCGATTTCTCTTGTGCTGTGTGCTCAGGAGGAATGGAAACATTTTTGTGGAGCCTTCCTTTTCGGAGGATACTTGCGCAGCTCATGGAGCCCCGGGTGTGAATTCTTTCCGGACTCCAAGCCCGCGGCCCTTCCCCGGCCTCCAGCGTCCTTGCAGGGGGAGGGGCCACGTTCACGCACCATCGCACAGGCCAGTGGGGATGCGTGTTCACCTCGCACACCAATCTCCCATTTGCCTTCCTTTCTGCACTGACTTTATAGTCTCTGGTTCTGAACCCACTCTTTTGTCTTCTCACTCTTCTGTCATTAGCAAATTAAGTACAATTTTACACGCGTCCTCTATCCACTTATGTAAGAATACAATTTATACGGGAATACCATTTCACGGTTTACAGCACGGACACCTGCCTTACAATTAGTAGGATATGAATTACCCCACACGATGTGGTTCTTCATTGCTAAGAACTCCGGTTCTGCTTTCCCTTTGTCTCTCCCCCGTTTGTTCCTGCGGGAACATGGGTATTAACTGACGGTGGGAAGATGGAGGCTTAGCAAGTTCAACCTACAAAATATTAGATCTTGGAAATGTCCTGCTCAGTCTTCCTCCACTTACACGTGGGAGAAAGGAAACCTAGAGATATCAAGAGTGGAACTGAGATTAGATATTAGACTTTCTTTTGCAAAATGTATAATTGTCTCTAGAACTTTCTGGAGGCGATCTACCTACCTGCCAGATGGCCTCCCTGTTTCAAAGTCGCAAGTATGAATGATGGTGACACACAGGGACGTGTGGGCTGTTGTTAAAGACCAGTGAAGTCTTCTTGAATTCAATGGGGGTATTTAAAAACCATGTTAATTCAGTCTGTCATTCCTCTCCAATTCACACTTTTCCTTCCAATAAAGGTTCAGTGATCATGGTCAAAGCCACCTGTGGGAGCCCTGAGGAGGAGCTCCAGGTCTGCAAGGATGTCCTTGTGTGTCTAGAATTCTGCCCACCCCCTGGGGCTGGGGTTGCACTGAGACAGGGTCCCACTTTCAGACAGTCCTCCAAGGTCCCTGCAGGTGCGTCGTCCCCTCCCCACTTCGGGTGCCCCCCACTGAGCTCACACAAAGGCTGAAGGACTTCACCAAATCTGACCAGCAAGCTTGGGATCAATCATAATGTTACGAAGTAGGAAAAAACCCCCACTATATTCCTAACAGAATAGTACATACTAGAACCATAACTTTATAGCCTGATTCCATACCTAAATTGTTATCTGAACAAGGGCTCAATTTAGGGGGGTGCCTGGGTAGCTCAGTTGGTTGAGCACCTGACCTCATGATCTCACAGTTTGTGAGTTTGAGCCCTGCGTTGGGTACTGTGCTGACAACTCAGAACCTGGAGCCTGCTACGGATTCTGTGTGTGTGTGTGTGTGTCTCTCTCTCTGCCCCTCCCTCGCTCACGCTATCTCTCTCAAAAATAAACATTAAAAAATCATTAAAAAATAGAAACACCTGCAGACAGACTCTGCCACGTACATGCTCAGAATAGTCCCAAAATGAATGAGCCAAACGCAAACTCCAACGGGAACTAAAATAAGATAACTTTTTAAATCATCAAAAGGATAAGAGCAAACAATACATGTTGAAAGCCAAGTAAAACAAAACAAGCAAACAAACAACAAAAAAACACCCCAGAAAAACTAAGCTAAAAAAGGACCCAGAAGACATAAAGTAGAAAAGTCTTATTGGGCCCCACAATTGTAAGAAGGAGCTCTCTGTGTCTACTAAAAGCTGAATCTTTTCAGTTAAAAGCAAAGAAGAAAAGACAAAAGAAGGGAACCAAAATGTGGCCAGCAGGAAACATAAAAACAAATTGACCATCAGAAAACCTAAACAGAAGGATTAATGTTAAGTCATGCATCATTCCTACAGGAAGCAATTCATCACATTATATGAAGAAACGAAGAGGGAAATTTTGTCATAAAAATGAAATTAACAAAGAAGGGAGAAAGAACATTGTAGACTTTACATATGCCAAGAGCATGCCGTGAAATACTAGGAAGAACTACCCATTTGGAATCAAAATCAGCAAGTACAGTTCCATCATTTTAAATTGCCTCTGTAACGTGAGGCATTTTACTTGAGGATTTATGGTTACAGGGAACGTCATTATCATTGCAGAGGTCAGGCTCAGCCGGTGAACTGGCGCCTTCAAGTACGAATATTCTTTATCTCTGGATATTCCGGGGCTTTTACTAAAAGTGACTCGAAGCTGCACAGATGATTCTAATAAGCGCGTGGAAACCCGGTTTGCCAGGGTTCCTTGTTCCATCACCATGTGGTGGTGCCCAGGATGCACTTGGCATTCACCCAGCCTGGTGGCTTCAGACACCAACCAGCTCCCAGGCCTCCAGGCCTCCATCCCTGGCGGCTGCTCACCTCCAGGGCTCCTTCCCGACTGCTGCCAGACTTCTCTGCCTGTCCCCTCAGAAGCCCCAGGGGACTTTTCAAATGTGCATGAAGAATGAAAATCAAAACTCTGACCTTCCCCAAACTGCCTCACTCGCCCCTCCCCCCTGCACTCTCCATTACAGGGGCCTCTGGGTGCACAGAGCTGAACAGAGAAGAATCTTGGGACTCCTGTCTCACCTGCTTTACCCTGCAAAGCATGGGGCGACCACTGACTTCCCACAGCCTCCAAGGCCACCCGGGCCCCAGTGCTCCAAGCCTCAGGGTCTCTGTGCTCCCCCTGGACCACCCTAGGCCTCCTGCGGCCCACCTCCCATCCTTGCAGGTGGAATCCGCTGAGGGATGCAGCCAGCAATCTTTGAGCCCATCCTTCCTCTGTGCTGCCTGCCTCCTGCCCTCCTTCCTATCTGTCCCCAGGTGAGAGTCACCTCCTGCATACAGTGTCCACGCCACATCCCCTGTCCGGATGGGTGCCTGGCCCATACCAGCTGCACAGCATTTCTTTTCTTCACTGAATGAGTACCTTTCCTTCCCTTCCCACTGCTTACAGCTGTTCCCGTAAAATTCCACTTTGTAGAGTGTATCTTGGATCAAGAGAAACAACGGACTTCTATTATATACTAGGTTAGCTTCCCATTAATTTATTTTTAGGGTTGTAGATCTGAGCAATTTACGGTTAGAGCACAGGCATCCTTGTTTCCCCCAGTATTGTAACCATTGTATTGGCTTCATGTCTCATTAGACTTGGGGGGACATCCAGATAAAAGAACTGGCACGATTTTCTTAAAAGTGTGTCTCGGCACTTTGCTCTTAGTGTGAGCCTGAGTTAAAGCAGACGTTCCCTGTAGTCAAAAAAAGCTTTTGGAAAAACTTCCAATGATTTCTGGAGCTATTACGTTTCAGAGTATATTTTGCTTATATTTAATCCGCCGTTGTATCTCTAGCAAAACGTGCGACTTTTCTGCAGTCTGTCACAGCAATTTTTTAAAATTTGGTTGTGGTGTAATTATCCTAATTTTATTAAATTTATTGAGACACTGTCTCTCCTTTTATGTGGTAATTTTAACTGGAGACCTATTCTTTGCCTCTTGAAAGCCTGCAAGACTTCACCAAGAGAACTTTTTTGAAACTAAATGAACAATTACTTCAATTTTCTTACAAGCATTAAGACCATTCCACTTTTCTGCTTCTGCCCTTGGGACATGTTTAGTAAATCCAGAAGTATCTCACTTCTTTTCAGATTTCAATATTTTATTAATTAAATAATCAATTATGTATTAAAACTTGCCGTTGTACAATGGATTCCTCAGCAATACAAATCCAGCCCCGCAACTCTGATAGCTTGTATATTTCTCCCAATTTTATAAATTAATATTTTTCATCTTTTTCTTTCTCTGACTTGTTAGAAGTTATACCTTTATTATTGGTTTGGTCGAAGAGTTTGTTTTCTGAGTATCAATTTCTTTTTTTGTTGTTGTTGTTTTCAATGTTTTTATTTATTTTCAAGAGAGAGAGCCACAGATCATGAGTGGGGGAGGGGCAGAGAAGAGAAAGAGACACAGAATCCGCAGCAGGCTCCGAGCTGTCAGCACAGAGCCCGACATGGGGCTTGAACCCCTGAACCATGAGGCCATGACCTGAGCCTAAGTTGGATTTTCAACCGACTGAGCCCCCGAGGCGCTCCCCTGCGTGTCGATCTCTGATCTTGCCTTGGTTTCTCTGTCTCAGAAGGACAGCCTGGCGCACTGGGGCAGAGAAACCCCGGGCGAAAGAGCGGTGGGGGACGGGCCAGAAGACGCGGGCATCCCTGCCAGTCCTCTGGAAGGGCGGGACTGCGCCTTGGGCTGGCGGCTGTTTCTGTAAGGACAAGGCGCAACAGAGTCCAGACGAGAAAAGCACATAACTGCTGCCTAAAAATTGCCTTAATTCCCTTTTCAGGAATTAGAGCAGAGAATCCGATTCCCTAAGATAGTGCTTTTCCCAGGCTGCTTGAATGTGACATTTCCAAGGGTTCCACATTAATCTCTTCGTCTGAAATCTGGGGGTGGGGAAGCCAAACGCTTGTCAGCGCTGCAGCACCAGGCTTCTGTCCGTCTGTCTGTCACTCTCCCCTTCCCCCTTCCTACCCAACTTACACTAATGGCTGTATCCAATCATTACAGTGGGAATCTGAACTGCACGAAGTACAGGGTTAGAGAGTGAAACAGAGCAGGGTATTGATATGAAACAATAAGGTTTTCCTCCCTTCTTCTCGTCTGTTCTTTATTGCCGAAATGTTACAAGATGAGGTGGGGAGCCGGGAGCAGGCTTTGCGGAACAGAGAGAAATATTCAGAAGCCCAGGTTCCTAGTCCTGTTTGAAAGCGTTGGACGGATTCCCCATCGGGAAGGGCTTGCCGCTTCGTTAGTTGTGCTTTCCGTGAATTTGATAAAAGAACAGAACGGATATTAGTGATATCTCCAGTTTGTTAAGTTTTACAGCACCTGGGAGTCTATCCTTAAATATTTAGGCACAATCATCTTCTGTGTTAAGTAATTTTTAAAATGGGGAAAAAATCTGTGTGCAACAGTTAAGCAAAGCAGATGGCACTTGGGTGTTTGTCGAGAAGTTGTATTCATTTACTTTTAGGCATATAAAGTGATATAAAAATATAATTTATTTTCAGGGCCACTTTAAACAAAGAATAGCAAAACTTTACTCAATTAGAGATCGACTATACTGAATAATGAACATTTTTATTTTAATAGTTGTTCATTGTTTATAAATATATCTGGAAATTCAACTATGTATATATGTATATATATATGAGACTGTAATAGTGCTAAATATTTTAATTATTAGATAAAAAGTAATTTCAATCAATATTTTAAAAAGAGGAATTTCCCTACTTTTTAAAAAAAGTTTATTTTGATAGAGACATAGACAGTACGAGTGAGGGAGGGGCAGAGAGAGAGAGAGAGAGAGAGAGAGACAGAATTCCAAGCAGGCTCTGCACTGTCAGCAAGGAGCCCAATGTAAGGCTCAAACTCAGGAAACCAAGAGTCGATGCTGACCCGACTGAGCCACCCGGGTGCCCCATAAAAAGAAAAATTTCCTTTCAAGAGCCTATCTGTAGTTATGCTAAAAGGAATCGAGCCAAATCAAAGACATTTAGGGAAAATTAATATATCCTAGAATAATACTGTGGTGTGTTTCACTGACACCTCAAGGCAAGATATATGGAAACAATAAGAAGATCTGGAAGAAAGAAGACATCCAGATGGCCAACAGACACATGAAAAGGTATTCATCATCACTTACCATCGGGGAAATGGAAGTCAGAATCACAATGAGATACCACCTCGCACCTGTCAGAAGGACTAAAATCAACAACACAAGAAACGACAGGTGTGGCGAAGACGCAGAGAAAGGGAAGCCTCTTGCACTGTTGGTGGGAATGCAAACTGGTGCAGCCGCACTGGAGAACCGTACGGAGGGTCCTCTGAAAGTTAAAAGTAGAACCACCCAATGATCCAGAAACCACACTACCGGATATTTACTTCCCAAAATACAAAAACACTAGTTCAAGGGACACATGCACCTCAATGTTTATAGCAGACTTACTTACAATAACCAAAGTACAGAAATAACCCAAGTGTGCACGGCTGATGGATGTATAAAGATGTGGTATATGTATACAATGTAATATTATTCAGCCATAAAAAAGAATGATGTCTGGCCATTTGTTACAATATATATGGAGGTAGACTATTATGCTAAGGAAATAAGTCAGTCAGAGAAAGACAATACCGCGTGCTTTCACTCACATGTGAAATTTAAGAAGCAAACGAGCAAAAGGGGAAAAAAAAAAAAAGAAAAACGAAGGAACAGACTCTTAACTACAGAGAACAAACAGATGGCGACCAGAGGGGAGGTGGGTGTGGGATCGGGGAAAGAGATGATGGGGATTAAGGAGTACACTTGTTGTGGTGAAAAAAAAAATGAAATAATTAAAAAAAAAAGGAAGTTCTCAAAGAAACTAAGGCTCACATATGGTGGGTCTAATAACACATATCGAGTCTCCTATTTATTTCCTGAGAGAATAGAAACAACTAAATCCATGGCAAATGAAGACAAAGAGATGTTTTGCCCATGGGTAGAGGTGGAGTAGGAGTTAGCTCTTTTAATTTTTTAAGCATTTTATGAGTTCACAGTCATCCAGGCTTGCTGTTACCCCAAAAGTAATCTCTGCCTGGTCTTCTGAAAGTCCGCGCAGGAGAAGCTAGAGTACCAGACGGGGCGGAGTGTCCCGTAGGCAGACAGCATACTCAGACCTGCGCTGGGAAACGAAAGGAGAAGCCAACTGGGAGAGTCAGGGCCCAAGCGGAGGGGCCAGGCTCCCCTCCTTCTGCTCAAGTGTATTCATCGTCACCTTGTCACCTCCTGGGCCATTAGCTCCTGAGGGCACCTGAACACAAGTGAGGCACTGAATTGGCACCAGGATGGGTCTCAGACCAAGACCTTGGCTCCTGAGGGTGGAACAAGGAACCCCAGAAAGGGCGAAACATCTGAATAGGTGAGTTACCATAGAAAAGACAGACCGAAATTCGACTATTCGAAAAAGACAACGAGGCCAGGTAACCTGACATCTGATTTCAGTGTGACCTCCAATCCTGCAGTTCTTTAAAGTCCTTGGTCCTGGGAACAAGTGAAGAGCCCCCCAGGAATAGCATGAAGCCAGGAGGACTTAGTACTAGAGCCTAAGAAAGACGGTGACAGAAAGGAAATCCAGATTCAACCATAAATAAAATATGACATTTTATTTTATTTTATTTTATTTTATTTTACTGAGAGAGAGCATGAGCTGGGGAGGGGCAGAGGGAGAGAGAGAGACAGAGAATCTTGTTTTTTAAATCATTATTTTTGACAGACAGAAAGAGACAGCACAAGAGGGGGAGGGGCAGAGAGAGAGGGAGACACAGAATCTGAAGCACACTCCAGGCTCTGAGCTGTCAGCACAGATCCCGACACACGGCTTGAACCCATGAACCATGAGACCATGACCTGAGCTGAAGTCAGACACTTAACTGACTGAGCCACCCAGGTGAAGAGAGTATCTTAAGCAGACTCCTTGCCTAGTGCAGAGCCTGACGTGGGACTCGATCTCACAACTGTGAGATCATGACCTGAAACTGACTGAGCCACCCAGGTGCCTTTGAAAAAGAATTTTAAAAGTACTATATATTAACGAGTACAGAATGATGGACTAAGAAATACTTATATCAACACTTAGAACAGAAAAACCATTTTCATATGAAATCATTTGATAACATTTAGCAACTACCCTTAGTAAAACACTGCAAAAGCAGAAAAGCCTTTAAACAAGGTAACTATTTGCTGAAATCTAATGGGGTTTATTTTCTTGAATGTTGAGGCATAAAATTATTTCAATTAAAACTAAAGATTAGAAATGGATGACCCTTGTCATCACTGATTTAAACTTGGAGACAATGAAACAAAGAAATAAAACAGCTGTACCACACACCATGACCCATGAGGAGTCCATGGGCATATGGCTGGCAAGAATGATACCCAGAAAACCATGTAAGTTTCTGAGGTTTTAAAATAAGTACACAGAAAAAGAAGGGAGAGAAATATTCCATTGACCATAGCAGATACACCTAACAATTCTAAGAGTTAAATTAGTAACGATAGTTAAAAGCTTCCTTAAAAAACCTAGTCAAAGAAAAGAATAAAGAACCAAACAGAGGTTCCTGGGGTGGCTCACTTGGTTAAGCATTGTACTTCGGCTCAAGTTATGATCTCACAGTCTGTGAGTTTGAGCCCCATGTTGGGCTCTGTGCTGACGGCTCAGAGCCTGGAGACTGCTTCCGATTCTGTGTCTCCCTCTCTCTGCCCCTCCCCTGCTCATGCTCTGTCTCTCTTTCTCTGTCTCAAAAATACACATTAAAGGAAAAAAAAGAACCAAAGAGCCTGTGCACCAGGATGGAGACATTTCACATCATAAAGATTGTAGTCCAAGAGCTTCCAACTGGGATTGGGACAGTGCTTATGAACACCACTCCCTTTGGGTCAGGACCCCAAATTACCTTCCATACCCACAAGCAGGAGAAAAGCAGAAGCAGATGACCTCCACGGGAAGTCATGATGTCCCTCTCCTTCTGTCTGATTGGTCTGCGGAACATGCAGTCTGGGTATGCGAATATAAACCCTTTCTGGGTAAGTTAAATTATTCCTGCAAATTTCTGCAAAGAGACTATCCAGCAAACAGTGAAAAATGAATAAACACCCGAGACCAGACATCAAGAATGAAAGCTACGGAACAGAAACATAATTGCCCCAGACACTGGGATTATCGGACACAGAACATGAATGAAGTTTGCTGACTATATTAATGAAGGTAAAAGATGAAATCTGAGAAGTCTGGCAGAGGACTAGAAACTTTTAAGAAAGAATCAGGTGGAAATTCTAGACTTGGAAATATAAGAGTCATCACTAGCCCCACGTTGGGCTCTGTGCTAATGGCTCAGAGCCTGGAGCCTGCTTCGGATTCTGTGTCTCCCTCTCTCTGCCCCTCCCCCACTTGTGCTCTGTCTTTCAAAAATAAATAAATATTAAAAAAAAAAAGAGTCATCATTAAGAAGGCGATGGGCAGTGCTCGCTTCGGCAGCACATACACTAAAATTGGAATGATACAGAGAAGATTAGCATGGCC
>PJEM01015620.1:0-29284 GCA_004023845.1 Helogale parvula
ATTGGTTGTAATAGATCCTTTTTCATTCATGATTTTGTCTATCTGGGTGCTCTCTCTTTTCTTTCTGAGGAGCCTGGCTAGAGGTTTATCAATTTTGTTTATTTTTTCAAAGAACCAACTCTTGGTTTCATTGATCTGCTCGACTGTTCTTTTGGATTCTATATTGTTTATTTCTGCCCTGATCTTTATTATTTCTTTTCTTCTGCTGGGTTGGGGTGCTCTTGCTGTTTCCCTTCTAGTTCCAGTAGGTGCTCCGTTAGATTTTGAATTTGCGCTTTTTCTAGTTTGTTGAAATTGGCCTGGATTGCAATATACTTTCCTCTTAGGACTTCCTTTGCTGCGTCCCAGAGATTTTGGATTGTTGTATTCTCGTTTTCATTTGTTTCCATATATTTTTTAATTTCTTCTCTAATTGCCTGATTAGCCCAATCATTCTTTAGTCAGGTGGTTTTTAACGTCCACAATTTTGGAGGTTTTCCAGCCTTTTTCCTGTGGTTAATTTCAAGCTTCATAGCATTGTGATCTGAAAGTGTGCATGGTATGATCTCTATTCGTTTATACTTATGGAGGGCTGCTTTATGCCGTAGTATGTGATCTGTCGTGGAGAATGTGCCAAGTGCACTCAAGAAGGTGAATTTCCTAACTTCAGGATACAGAGTTCTAAATATATCTATCAATTCCATCTATTCCAATGTGTCTTTCAGGTTATTGTTTTTTTGTGAAAGGTTTTTTTTAAATGTTTGTTTATATTTGAGAGAGAGACAGCATGAGCTGGGGAGGGTCAGAGAGAGAGGGAGACACAGAATCCGAAGCAGGCCCCAGGCTCTGAGCCATCAGCACAGAGTCTGACATGAGGCTCAAACTCAATGAACAGTGAGATCGTGACCTGAGCCAACGTCAGACACTTAACTGACTGAGCCACCCAGGCATCCCATAAATTTTTTTTAATGTTGTATTTATTTTTGAGGAGAAAGAGTGTGAATAGAGGAGGGACAGAAGATCTGAAGCAGGCTATGTGCTGATAGCAGCAAGCCTGATGAGTAGCTCGAACTCACAACATGCGCGATAATGACCTGAGCCGAAGTTGGATGCTCGACTAACTGAGCCACCTAGGCGCCCCTTGAAAGATTTTAGTATAAATAGTTTAGTTGCGCAGTTTTAAGAATAAGGAGGATGACTTGCAAAGAATTTCTAAATCCGAGAAAGGTTCCAAAGTCAAATGTTTACAATGACATATTTTTCTTTTTTACTTTTTTACTTTACTTACTTCACTTTACTATGGTTTCATAGCTTGCTTTTCTGTTTTTGGCTGTTCAGAATTTGACTTTGTTTATTATTTGCCTCAAATTTCAGGAATCTCTTTTTATACTAATTTCTCCTCTTGTCATATGGCTGCATATTTACCATTCAGTTTATTTGAGGAGAAGGAAATCATATATCATCTATCTACTTGAGATAAGAATTTTATGGATATACAAATACACTTACAGGGAACATGAACTATATGACTGGGACCATATTTATTTCTTCTGGATCTCCAGAATTGCCTAGACTGGTAAAAAGTACACATTAAGTATTGAGTAAATAAACAGTGGATGGAAAATTTGGAGAACACTAAGCAACCATACCTTTTAAATCTTTTTAGATCGAAAGCAAGATACATATTAATTTATATCTCTAATCCATTTTAGTTTTTTTTCAAGTCAGCCAAGTGTAAGCCAAACTAGTACATGTGGAACAGTAGCTGGAAATAGGGGGTTGCTGTTCATTTCTAAGCATATTTCTTTTTCTGTGGTAATTATGTGTGCAACTGTTTTTTTCACAATTCAGAGAAGGCAAGCACTATCTTTCAATAATAAAATGTCTTCATGTGTATTTAATGTGTACTATTTGGAAATACATATTAAATAAGGTTAAATCCCCAGGCATGAAAAGTTTTACCAGTGTGTTTTTGTTTGTACTTACTTGTTTATGTTTTCTCTTTCTGAGTATGCCTCCACATCTGGGTTTTTAAAAACCTAAGAATCCTTCTGTCAGAGAGCACCTACTGACACTCTAGTAAAATATCACATAGGAATTCACAAAGTTGTCTTTTGTGCCCCCACCCTTTTTCAAAACCCATGCACTTTGATTCAGGGGAGTAAACTTAATAGCCTTTTTTTGGTTTGAAGACAGAAAGCAAGGTAGCATATTAGAAAAAGCAGGCACTTGGGAGACCAAACTCTGTTAAGACACATCTTGGCTAAGTTACCTTACCTAACAGAGCCTAAGTTTCCTCACATATAAAGTAGGGAAATGGTACCTATCTCAGGAAGTTTGGATGGATCAAATAGGATAATGCATATTAAAGTGCCTAGCCTGTAATGGGTACCTGATAAATATTGGCATCTATCTCCTTTCTTCTGTTTCCCTTGTTCCAGGCTTCTAGGCCTCCTGTTGACTTTATTTACTTCCTCTGTTTCCTAAGATTTACTCATTTCTTTTGCATTTCCACAATTCACTAACTTCTCATCTCCTGGACATTTTTCTTACCTGAAGTTATAGGTTATATCTGAAGTTAAGCTGAAGGACCAGTATGTTTTGTGAGGTATTCACATAAAAATTTTATTAATATGGTTAGTATACCTTTCTATATATTTCACAAAGTTTTTTCGAAAAGGTTTTTATTCACTTTGTGGCCACTATGAACACATAGTTTTAGGGCTATATATAGTTGTGTGTGTGTGTGTGTGTGTGTGTGTGTGTGTGTGTGCGCGCGCGCTATATATAGTTTTAACATTATTTAAACAAATCTATTTTCTATTGGAAATAATCCTTTAAACAGAGTTTCAGCATGGTGTATATGTTATATGATTGCTCTTTGGAAGAGAGATAATAGATACATGTAGTATATAATGTATATAGTTTAATTTTGATGTCTAATATATTGAATGATTGATTACTCTTTCCTCTTTAGTTAAATTAGTTTACTGTTTTGTTCTAGGTACTGGGGATATGGCGATAAACAAAACCGTTTTTGCTTTTGAAAAATTTGCTTTCTAAAGTGAACATTTATTTTCATACATAATTTTTTATAATACTTTTTTCTTATTTTGCTCATACATGAATTAAGGAGCTCTTACTGTAATAGAATATTATATTTTAGGAAATATTTGGAGCTGTAGCACAAATATCTGTGTCTCAAGATTTGTTAATTTCAAATGCCAAATATAAAATTTTTAAATGCCAGAACTCTGAGATAATGATTTCATTACATTTGCTTTGTTCCCCCAAGTTACTGTTTTATATGTTACAACTTAGTGACATGTATAGAATGTACTGGTTTTAGAGCTATAACATTGGCTTGCAGGTTGAAAATAGTTCTCATTCATTCAGGGCACTTGGGTGGCACAGCTAGTTGAGCATTGAACTCTTGATTTCAGCTCTGGTCATGATCCCAGGGTTGTGGGATTGAGTCTCACATTGGACACTGCGCTGAGCCATGGAGCCTGTTTAAGATTCTTTATCCCTTCCTCTGCCCCCTCCGCCATTTGCATGCTCACACACATTTGCGCTCGTTCTCTCCAAAACAAACAAACAAACAAACAAACACAGTTTTCAATCATTTAGTAAATGTTTTTTAGGACCTTCTGTTCTCCTGGGTTCTGTCTTAAACCACCCTGGCACAAGAATTTAAACTCAGGTCCAAAGCCCAATCTGTTTCCTTTTCTTCATGCCATGTATTTGGAGGTAGAGACCAAAACTGTGGAGATGAATAGATTGGTCAAGACAGTGAGGATTTATTTGGATTTAGTAACTAGGAGAGTGTCATTACTGACCTTGGAAAGAATTCCTTTAAAATATGTTTGGGAGAAGAAAAGCTTATTAGAGGGGCCTGAGGAAACAGCAGAATAATAAGGAAATTAAAGTATCAAGTATAGATGATTCTTCTTGGCATTTTGATAGTGAAATAGATTCATGCAAGGGCTTGAAAGTATATCAGAAACTAGGAGTACTATCTTCAAAATAAGGGATTTGTGAGGGTTGTAAGAGAGAGAAAGGAGTTGGAGAACAGGGATTAAATACTATGAAGAGAAAGGAGATCATTGAAACCATATGTCCCAGAGGAACCAAAGAAGATAGTTATTATTAGGACATAGGTAAAAGGGATTGATTGAATGAAAATAAACGAGTTTTAAGATGGATAAATGGGGGGCGCCTGGGTGGCTCAGTCAGTTAAGCATCTGACTTCGGCTCAGGTCATGATCTCACAATCTGTGGGTTCGAGTGCTGCGTCGGGCTCTGTGCTGACAGCTCAGAGCCTGGAGCCTGCTTCAGATTCTGTATCTCCCTCTCTCTCTGCCCTTCACTCCGCTCACTCTCTGCTCTGTCTCTCAAAATAAAATAAAGACATTAAAAAATTTTTTTAAGATGGAGAAATTGGATGGTTATGGTTAGTCCCAAAAAATACCCTTCACTCTTCCCATCAAGTAGAAGATAGGGTCATTTGCTGAATGGAATAGGGTGTGAGGCAGATGGGAAGCTTTAACAGGGAAAAACATTCCTTCTGTGGAAACATACTTGGAAATTAGTGAGTCGCAGCAGTGACACCACAATTGAGTTTAGTGTGGATTTTCTAGCAATCAATAATATTTCAGTGTTCCAAAGCAAGGTTGGCAGACTATAACCCAAAGGCCAGGCACATCCAGCCGATTGTAGCCTGAGATTTAAGAATTATTTTTGTATTCGTAAAAGATTTAAGACAACCAAGCAAACAAATAAATAAAGAAGAATGTGTGACAGAAACTGTATGTGATCTTCAAAGCCTAAAATATTCACTTTCTGGCCGTATATAGAAAAAGATTGCTGACCCTTGTTCTGTAGCCCAAGACCAGAGAAAGCAAGTGATATTGTGACTCAGAGGTGGGAGCTAACATGGTGGACATGATCAAAGATCAAGGGGTGATCAAGTAAGGGATACTAGTTAGAGGGTTATTGGTGGAGGTGGACAGGAGGTTGATAGGGAGAAAAGCCAAAAGAAAGCTAATAGATTGGATGAAAATGGAGAGGGCTTATGGCTAGATCTCATGAGAATGAAAAGTGTGGTCAGTTGGTATGAAGCAAAGATGACAGGTGAGAAAGGTGGAAGTAAAGAAAGGAGCATAGTGGTTATTTTGCAGATAGAAGAGTTCCAAAAATAACTAAGTATAACCATTTTAGGAAGGAGCTGAACTCTCCAGTGATGAGGTCACGACAATGAAGCATCAAAATTGTTATTTTTTTAATGTTTGTTTCTTTTGAGAGAGAGCATGTGTGCATACTTGTGTGCACATGAATGGGGGGCCAGGGAGAATGGGGGGACAGAAGATCTGAAGCGGGCTCCACAGCAGGCTCTGCACTGATAGCAGAGAGCCTGGTGTGAGGCTCAAACTCATGAACCACAAGATCATGGGGCTCAAAACTCATAAACTGAGAGATCATGACCTGAGTCAGATGTTCAACTGACTGAGCCATCCAGGTGCCGTAGAATTATGATGTTTAAATTCCTGAAGATGATGACAGAGAGACAGTGTAAGAAGAAATAATGTGAATTAGATCACTGGAGGTACTGAAGAAAGTGGAAGTGAGCATGGAATATGAGGTAGATGATGATAAAGAAGTAAGAAGACTAGTGTAAGTAGGGATAAAGGGAGAAAGTGATGATGGCAGTTAGATGGTCTTCCCTTAGCCTTGGCAGCTGAGAGAAGGCTGTTCCCTCCTCTTAACCTGGCAAGTGCTAGAAGGTAGATAAAAAGGCTGCAGGGAAGATACGTTCTTTCTAGAAGGTCAGATTTGTACATGGTCTTGGAGTATGGGAGGAGCAAAGCAGTAGATTAGTTTCAAGTTGTCAAATGAAACCCTCAAAATAGAAGTAGTTGAGTTTTGCATACATGTATAAATGTTTTACTTATACACCTCTTCCTCTAAAGTTTTTTAAAAATTTTTTAATTTTTTTAAAATTTATTTTTGATAGAGCATGAGAAGGGGAGGGGCAGAGAAATGGAGACACAGAATCGGAAGCAGGCCCCAGGCTCTGAGCTGTCAGCACAGAGACCGATGCGGGGCTCGAACTCACGAGATCATGACATGAGCCAAGTTGGAGGCTTAACCAACTGAGCCACCCAGGCGCCTCATCTAAAGTTTTTGGATATTAGTACTTCTTACTATGTAAAATTCATGTTTCTTATAATAATAAAATTATTGCAGTATTAATACTAAAAACATCTCTTTTTATTTAACTGTGGGCGTAGATAAGTAAACTGGCAGGTAACCTTTATTTGAAATGCTAAAACTGCCTAGATAGGGCTACCAAGTATTGAGTAGATAGAAATCACTTGGGTTTGATAGTGGTCCTTCCATGACAATATTAATGTAGAAGCTATATTGTAGTATATAAAACTTTATTACTAGACCTACATATAGGAACATAATGTGCTTTGGCCATTAAAAATCAAGTACAGGGGATTCCGCTGGCCTCTGAAAGATGAACTAGGAGTTGACAGTTGTTTTGCTGTGTTTTTATATATTGATAGGTAAAGTGATTCCTGTATATGGCGTGGTTAGATATTTTAGTATGGTATTTTCTGGAGGGAAAACTCTTTTCTGTGCTAAGAACTAAAAACAGGAGAAGTAGACAAAAGGCAAATTGCTAGATAGTTTCACTGTGCTAAGTTTGAAGTACTGGTTCCTCTTATAAATGCTTCTCTCTTTTTTTTTTTTTTTTTTTTGGAGAATTCTGACTACTTGCTGAGAATCTGAAATCTTAAATACCTAAAACTTCATTGTAAATGGTACTTTTATTATAGGCGGTTTTTAATGAATAATGTTAGGAATATTTTTAAAGATTGAGTTAAATTTCTTAAATCCGAAGAAGACAGTACCTTAATTGTGTCATTTGCTTTAATTTTATTTTTGTGTTGTGTTTTTTTTCCCTTTAGTGCCCATTACAAAGAATATAGCAAAAGCACAGTCTTCTCTTCCCAAAGTGGGCCCACATTTAATGCCGTCTCCACAGAAAACTGCTATAATATTACCAACACAGCAGATCAGGAAATCAGGTCGGATTAAACCACCTCTACCTACTTTAGTCCCTAAGAAGGGAAGTGCTGCTAAAAATATCACACCAAGGAAGAAAAAAGCCCCCCCAAAGGTTAGTTGTACCTTTTCCTGATTTGTATTCTGGTTATTTATTTATTATACAGTTTAGGATTTACTAAGAATATGATGGGGCCCTTTAGGAATATACTATACAAAGACTATACATAAGGCTTTTTAAAGCCCACATAGCCATCAAGATTGGTATTTATTTATTTTTTAATGTTTATTAATTCATTTTGAGAGAGAGAGATCAGTGTGCGTGTGCATATAAGAAGGACAGGGTGGGAGAAAAGAAAGCAGGATCCACATGTCAGCACAGAGCCCAGTGTGGGGCCCAATCCCATGAACCATGAGACCATGACCTGAATCAACGTCAAGAGTTGGGCTGCTCAACTGACTGAGCCACCCAGAAGGCCCTGGTATTTCTTTTCTTGGGTAAACTTAAAACTTTGAATAATGTTTGACTTTTTCAAAACCACATTGAAAATACTGTGTGGGTATATTTATGTTCAGGATAGTTTATTTAAAACTCAGTATACTTTAAAAGTGAAGTGAATTTTGGGGTGCCTGGTTGGCTCAGTCGGTTGAGAGTTCGACTTTGGCTCATATCATGATCTTGTGGTTTGTGGATTCCAGCCCCATATCAGGCTCTGTGCTGACAGCTCAGAGCCTGGAGCCTGCTTCGGATTTTGTCTCCCTCTCTATCTGTCCCTCCCCCACTTGTGCTTGCTCTCTCTCGCTCTCTCTCTCTCTTTCTCTCTATCAAAAATAAACAAACATTAAAAAATAAAAAGTGAAGTGAGTTTTACTGTACATAAATTATACCTCAATAAAGTAGGTGGAAGGGGGAATCAAAGTGATAAATTCAATGATGCTAGAGTCACATCTCATCTAACTGACTCCCCCAAAGAAAACAACTTTAAAACCTGGAAATAATAGACAAAATAAAAACTTCAAAACCTGGAAGTAATAGAGAAAAACAGTTACTTGAAGATACTGGACGGTGAATGGAAGCAGACACACTGTGTGGTTCAGGGGAGTACACACAGGAGGTAAAAGTGTTACATGAAATTCTATATCCAGCAAAAATGCTCTTCAGGAGTGAAGGTGAACTAAAGATATTTTTAGATAAAAACATACTTAGAGAATTTATCACCGGCAGACAAGCACTATAATAAATGCTGAAGGAAGTTGATCTCTGGGTGAATGCAAATAACTCTGTGTTTTGCTTTTTTCCTCTTAATTTATTTTTTAAATGTTTTATGTTATTTTTGAGAGAGAGAGATACAGAGTGCAAGTGGGAGAGGGACAGAGGGAGAGGGCAACACAATGTGAAGCAGCCTCCAGGCTCTGTGCTGACATGGGGCTCATACTCATGACTGGTGAGATCATGACCTGAACTGAAGTCAGATGCTTAACCAACTGAGCCCCCCAGGTGCCCCCCCTTAATTTCTTTATATGGACTTGTGAGGTAATATAATACATATAGCATGATGTAATACATCATTACATAACATCAATACATAAATGATGTAATACATGTAACACAGTATAAAGGTTTTGAGTGCAAGGTTTCAACATTTTATGTTAAGTAGTACAATATTAACTACCAGATTATACATTATAATCCTCAGGGCATATTCTAAAAACACAAATGCAGAGAAGTATAGCTAAAAAGCCAATAGGAGAACTAAAATGGAATTCTAAGGAATATTCAGGTAACCAAAAAAAAAAAAAAAGAGGAGGGATAGAGGATTAAAACACATATGAGACAAATAGAAAACGAATACTAAAGTACACTCAGACCTAAACATATTAATAATTACTTTAAAAGTTAGTGGACTTGGGGCACCTGGGTAGCTTGGTTGGCTTAGCATCCTACTCTTCATTTTGGCTCAGGTCATGATATGTCTGTTCCTGAGTTTGAGCCTCCACACTATCAGTGTAGAGTCTGCTGGAGATTCTCTGTGCCCCTCCCCAGCACATGTGTGCTTGCTCTTGCTCTCTCTCTTTCTCTCTCTCGCTTGCTCGCTCTCGCTCTCTCTCTCTCTCTCTCACAAAATAAACTTTAAAAAAAAGTTAGTGGAGTAACCTGTCCATTTAAGAGACAGATTATAAAAATGGATTTTAAAAAGACCCAAATATATCTGTTGTACAAGTGATATACTTTTAATATGAAGACATAGAATCTTCCTAGATTGATTAGAACTAAAATACAGTATTGAACATTACTGAGTTCAGCCATCTGATATCTATATCTATATCTATGTCTGTACATTTGTTTTCTTTCAACTAATATTTGCAGTATGGAGCAAAATGACAATACCATTTTGATTTTAAAATTCTTAAATTGGGGCACCTGGGTGGCTCAGTCATTTGAGTGTCTGACTCTTGATTTCCATTCAGATCATGTTCTCACGATTTGTGAGTTTGAGCCCTGCATTGGGCTCATGCTGACAGTGTGGAGCCTGGTTGGGTGTCTCTCTCTCTCTCTCTCTCTCTCTCTCTCTCTCTCTCTCTCTCCCTCTCTCCCTCTCTCCTTTTCTCTCTGCTTTACTCTCTCTCTCTCTCTCTCTCTCTCTCTCAAATAAATAAAAACTTTAAAATAAAATGCTTAAATTAATACTGTTATTTTTATTTCAAAAAGCATTCAGAATTTTTAAATAAAAAGTCAATAAATGTGAATATATTTCAAATAGGAAATCATCAGTATTGAAAAAATCAAATAAGGAGATTATTCTAATGTAAATCATTAGCAGATTAAAGTTTTTAAATTCAAAATGAATTGCATAAAATTAAGGAAAGTTGTGCTATTTAAAGAGAAATAGGTTTTTTTACATTAAGTATATTCCATCCAACATGGGGCTGAAACTCATGACTTTGAGATCAAGAGTCACATGACCCTCAGCCAGGCACCCCCGGAAATGATATTTTATTTTAAATGCATTTTAAAAATTAAAATGTATCAAGGGTGTCATCGGTGCATATTTTGATTGTATGTATTTTCCAGCTGCTGAAAAATGTTTTTGTGATTAGTTGGTATAATGATGTGGGTAAAACTACATAAAGTTTCTCTTTACGCCTTTATTTAAAAACAATTTTAGCTCTAATTTGACAGTTTTGAAAAGGTGTTTTTGAAAATACTGTTTATATTATGGTGTGGTAGGGTGGGGTGAGGGATAGATTCTATAATTTTTTTGATTGTAAGGTATTTTTTGTTTCAAAGGAAGAATTTTATTAAAAATAGTTTTTTAAGTATATTTATTTATTTTGAGAGAGAGAGAGAGAGAATGCATTCACATGGGCAGGGGGAAGGGAGAGAGAGAATCCCAAGCAGGCTCCATGCTGTCAGCACAGAGCTCGATGCAGGACTTGAGCTAAAGAACCGTGAGATTATAACCTGATGCGAAATCAAGAGTGTACACACTTAACTGAATGAGCCACCCAGGCACCCCTCAAAGGAAGAATTTTAATTCACTGTTTTCTCTGGCTTTATTATTTCATTGTGAAAAGGTGAAGATTCTCATGTGGTTACCTATATCTTTGTTTCAGTACTGTCATGTCATAGTTTAATTATTTAGGAAGTCTTTGAATTAGAGTGTGAATTACTCTTTACTTCATCCACTCTCCACACATACCTCCTCTTTAAGGATTCTAGTGGTATAGAAGCACATTTTTCAAATAAATGTACCTTTATTCAATATAAATTGCTAATGCAAGCATACTATCTTGGTTAAGTCTTAAGTCATAGGATTCAGATTTCAGATTTTTTAAATACTGAAAGAATAAGAGTATATCAACACAGTAATTATAATTCAGTACTTAAATATAACATGATTTACTGGAATACAGAGAACCCCAATGACAGTCATTAATTTAAACAAATAAGGAAAGCCCAACAATATTGAATATTGTTCTTATTTTATCCTCCCTTGTCCCTGCTCTTAAAATATCCTCTATTAGGGGCACCTGGGTGGCTCAGTTGGTTAAGCGTCTGTCTTTGGCTCAGGTCAGAGCCCATGGTTCCTGAGTTCATGGGCTCCGTGCTGACAGCTTGGAGCATGGAGCCTGCTTTGAATTCTGTGTCTTCTCTCTCTGCCCCTCCCTTGCTTGTACCCTCTCTCAAAAATAAGTAAACATTAAAAAATAAAACACAAATATCCTGTATTATTACCTTTTCTAGGTATGAGAGCCCCTTCTCTGACATTGGAGAGCCATATTTGAAGGTAGCTCCAGGAAAACTCCAAGAATTGATAACAAAATAAACAGAATGCGAGTTATATTTAACAGTGTCCAGAAGGCATTTGGTTTTTTTACCAAATATAATTGGCATAATTTTATATGGACTTTAGCAAGCCACTTGTAATTTTTTAAAATTATCACATATAATATGAAGAAGTGCAGGCTAGATACAGTAAAAATCAGATAAGTGACTACTTTGTAAAGACAGACTCTGTCCTCTGCTTTGTTGAGGTCCTCCACCCCATTTTATGTATTGCTGGATTGGATTTACAGACTTTTCTTTAGTGGTGTGAAAAAAAATTGTTGTATAGTGAAACTCAGAAAATAAAACAAGTTTTATAGAGTGAACTATTTTGGCTAAGGTGTGACTAGTTGGAGGAGGGGTAACCCTGGGAATCCCAGCCTGTTGGTTCCTTCCTCTCCTGCCTGACCAGTTCATGGGCCCTTCTGAGAGCACAGTTTGGAAACTACTATAGCTTGTGACACACACAGGGGTTTCCAACCCGAAGGACTTCTGACAGCTGATCATTTGTGATCCAGTGATGCTGATAATTTTTTGACCTCCTTATTTAGGAATTTTTAAAAATGTATAATGTATACTTTGCTCTTTTTTTTTTTTTACAGGAAAAATTTTTTCCTGTTTTGTGTTCTACATCTTCAGCTTCTATAAATTCTTTGATCAGAGCTCATCGTGCTTCTAATAGGGATGCCACTCCTAGTACATCCAAAATAGTGATGTCTACAGGTAAATTAGTATTTTTTTAAAGAGTATAAAATTACTAATTCTTTTATTTTGTGTTATTATAGTGTCTTTGAAGTTTGAGGAATAAAATAAGAGGAAAACAAGGTGCTGATAATATACATTTTTTAAGCATTTTTCATATTAAAGTATTTTTAAGTTCTGGTTATTCATTTTTATGTTAAGGAAAAAACTGTTTAAATACACAAATCACTTGAAAATTCAGTACTCTAAAAGTATTTTATCCATCTTAGTAAGATTTACAAAATTACATCATTGTCAAATCTATTTTTGTTTTCCTTTATTTCACAATGTCTTTTTGTCTTGTATATAATTTTAAAGTTACCTCAAATCTTTTTAAAATGCCTTTTAAAATCTCGATGGATCCTTGCCTGTCAAGGGCCATGATGACTTTAAGTTATTCTCTGTAATGTGAAGAGTATGAAATGACACAGACCTAGACTGAACAATCTCCTTTTATTTGTCATCTCTTGTATGTTTTCTTACTCCCTTCCTATTTTTTAAAGCCTGTACTATTTTTCTCCAAGATCTTTATCTCCCTTATATTTTTCTGTTCTGTTGACTTTTCTCCCAATTTTACTTGACTCACTAAAAAGATATTATTTTTTTTGAAATGGATAAGATCATCTAATAAAAGATTATTATAACATACTCAGTTTATTATTTCTGATTTTTAGTGCAGTAGCAGGAAAGACTAAATGAGTATAATGCAAAGGAGATAAAACATTGAAATCTTTAACTTCAATTGTATTCAGTAGGATTTTGTCCTTGCTATCAGCACCATGGCTTAAGATTTTTTTTATAATGTTTATTTATTTTTGAGAGAGAGGGAGAGCATACATGCATGTGGAGGAGGGACAGAGAGAGAGGGAGACACAAAATCCGAAGCAGGCTCCAGGCTCTGAGCTGTCAGCACAGAGCCCAGTGTGAGGCTTGAACTCACCAACCGTGAGATCATGACCTGAGCCGAAGTCAGGACACTTAACTGACTGAGCCACCAAGGTGCTCCACCATGGGTTATGTTTTTAATAGCTGTTTCATTTCTGTGAAGAGGGTCCATCTTGCCACAGAGTTGAATTATCATATATTTCAAAATAGTGAAAGTGAAATTAACGGGTGTTTATTGTACTGAGTATAGACTGTATATAAAATTGAGCAGTGTAAATTAAGTGATGAATGAAAATAATGTGCTTCTTAATTTAGGGGGCCCTCATATTGTATCATTGTATGTTGATTTATATTTACTGATTCCCATTGAAGAACTGTCATGGAAACATGACATTTGAGTGATTATAGATGACTTGCTTCTCATTCATATGCTTGGGGCGCCTGGGTGACTCAGTAGGTTAAACCTCTTACTTTTGATTTCAGCTCAGGTCATGATCTCACAATCTGTGAGATGTTGGGCTTTGTGCTGACAGAACAGAGCCTGCTTGGGATTCTCTGTCTCCCTCTCTCTGCCCCACCCCCACTCACTCTTTCTCTCTCAAAATAAATAAATATTTTAAAAATATAAATCATATGCTTATATTATACTATGGTATAATATAATGTACTATATTATTTTTCCTTCTTATACTAAGGAAAGGACTTATCTTTGGATTTTCTTCAGTGAACCTTGGCATGTATATAAAGACCATTTTTATTTTCCTTAAGTTAATGAAAAAAATGACTTTCGGTCATTAGAACTTACTGTGTGGCATATATCTTAAATGATTTGGTTACTTTAGGAAATATAATGAAGGTACAGTGTTGGTGATTTAAAATAACTTCAGTCTAAGAAGGAGTTGTGACCAGTTTTGAAAGAAAATTCTTATACTGTGTGTACAGTTAAAAGGTGAAAATATTTTCATACCATTTTATGTGATGTGGGAATGTGTGAAGAATTGTTTTATGATGCTACTAAAACTTGGTTAGTTTTTATTATAATAAGTTTAGGCAAAATTCTAGAAAATTGAATAAGCATTTAGAGTATTTCTTTTTAGATTTAATATCTTTATACAAAGTGTGAAAAGATACTTACATATGTGTTTTTAGATAGCAGAAATGATCATCGATGTTAACTATATTTGGGTTCTCTTTGAAGTGTGGTTAGTGAGATATAGTAATTAATTATGTAGTGTTTATGTTGCTTTTAACCAATCTGTTATTTTTGTATACACCTGTTTTCTCAAGTCTGTGTCTATGTAAACAAACATGGAGACTGTGGTCCTCACCTGGATCAGAAGAAAATCCAGCAACTGCCTGACCACTTTGGTCCAGGCCCAGTGAATGTGGTCCTCCAGAGGACTGTGCAGGCCTGTGTGAATTGTGCCTTTCAAAGTAAGACTGTTTTTGGATTTCTTAAGCCTGATCATCGTGGAGGAGAAGTGATAACTGGTATGCTCATCTAATCCTTTATTCAGCTTTTCTTCCAAATTTGATTTTAGGTTTTGAGAAGGCAAGGATTTTATAATATATAGATTATTTTATAATACTTGTAGTCTATGAGCTATTTATAATATTGGCATACTAATATTGGTATAGTAGAATATTTCTAATAGTTACATATTTATAGACATCTCTTGTTTAAAAAGTTTAACTTTATGTTCAAAATAGACAAATAATGTCAGAGTCATCCTGTAAATTGAGGTAAAAGATTTTTTTACATGCTTCATTAAGTTCACTATAGACAAAATTCCTTGGTTGATAATATATTTTAATGTTTTAGAGAACAGATTAATCTTTAAGAAGCTCTGAATTAAAATGCGATTCAAGAAGTGCTTAGGAGATAAGATACAGCTGGCTCTCATGATCGTCTGATCAGATACTATATTTATACTCACAGAAGGCTTGGAATAGCAGGAAGTGTTGTTATAGATCATTGGGTTGCTGCTGCTATTGTTGTTCGCCTTATGAATATTTTTAAATGAGAATGCTTTTGCCAATACTGCCTCTTATGTTTGAATGAGAAGAACTTTATAATTTAAGATTATTCTTTTATACATTACAAAAAGTACAAATTACATTTATAATACATTCCCTAAATTGATGGCTTTTATTGCTGTTGTAGTTTTCATCTTTCTGAAATGTAACTGATGCCTCTTTTCCCCCCAATAGCCTCCTTTGATGGGGAAACTCATTCTGTCCAGCTCCCTCCAGTGAATAGTGCATCATTTGCTCTTCGCTTTCTTGAGACCTTGTGCCACAGCATGCAGTGTGATAACCTTTTGAGTAGCCAGCCTTTTAGCTCTTACAGAGGTAATGCTAAGAGTCCTACAGAGCTTGATAAAAGTGTACCAGGTGAGAGAAAATGTAAAATTTTATACTGTGCTTCTATATTTATATTACATTTTATAATTAACTTGAGAATCTTGTGTAATTCAGTTTTTCCTTGTGTCCTCCTCAGAGTAGCCACAAGGAACTAGTTAGACATATATAATATATAGCTGTTTTTGTTCATTCAAAACAAGAAAATAAATTCTTATATTCATAATGAACTTGAGAATCAAAACCTGAAAAGTATCCCATGGTTTGATTTGCATTTCCCTAATGGCTGAGATTGTTTAGCATCTTTTCATGTACTTACTGGCGATTTGTGATCTTTGGAGAAATGTCTGTTTAAATCCTTTGTCTATTTTTAATTGGGTTCTTTGTTTTTTAATTACATAGAAATAAAATATATTTGTTCCTGGTATATATTATATTGTATTTGTTATATATAAAGAGTCTTTATATATTCTGGATACAAGTTCCATATCAGAAATATACTTTCCATATATTTGTCCTTTCACTTTCTTGATGGTGTCCTTTGAAGCACAAAACTTTTTAATTTCAGTGAAGTCCATTTTATCTATTTTTTCTTTTGTTTCTTTTACTTTTGGTGTCATACCTAGGAAAATACTCCTTAGTAAAAGTTCACAAAGATTTAGTCCTAAGAATTTTATAGATTTAGCTGTTATATTTAAGTTACTGATTTATTTTGAATTAATTTTTCTATATACAGTGAGGTAGGGATCCAGTTTCATTCTTCCACATGGGGATATCTAGTTGTCCCAGCACCATTTGTTGAAAGACTACTCTTTCCCTATTGACTTGTCTTTGCACCCTTGTCAAAATGTATGGATTTATTTCTGGACCTTGTATTTCATTGATCTGTATGTCAATCCTCATGGCAGTACAACACTGTCTTGGTTACCATAGCTTTTTGTAGTAAGTTTTGAGATTGGGAAGTATGAGTTTTCCAACTTTGTTTTTCTTTTTCAAGATCATTTAGGCAAGTCTGGGTTTCCTTATGAATTTAAGTGATCAGCTTGTCAATTTCTGCAAAGAAACCATCTGGGAATTTAATATAGACTATATTGCATCTGGAGATCATTTTAGGGATTATTGCCCTCTAATAATACTGATGAACATGGGATGTCTGTTTATTTAGGTCTTACTTAATTTCAACAGTATTTGGTAGTTTTCAGAAAGGTCATCTGGCACGTCTTTTGACAAATTCTTCCTGAAACATTTTATTCTTCTTAACACTATTGTAAATGTAAATTATTTCCCTAATTTTTAGATTGTTCATTGGAAGTGTATGTAACTGGAACATTTTTTTAATCCATTCTGCTAATCTGATATTTTTTATTGTATTTATCTCATGTACAGTTAATATAATTACTGATAAGGTAGGATTTATTTTTTTATTCATTCATAAGGTAGGACTTACATCTACAATTTTGTTATTTGTTTTCTGTATGTCTTAGGTTTCTTTTTGTCTTTTCCTCAACTACTTTCTTTTTTTGTTGTTGTTTGAAATAGATGGTTTCTTGTATGCCATCTTAATTCCCTTGTTCCTTTTAGTAAATTTATTGAGTTGTGTTTTTTTGTTTTTTTTTTTTTCTGTCCGGGAGTTATTTTCTTGGTAGTTGCCTTGGGGATTACAATTAACATCTTAATTTAAAACAGTCTAGTTTGGATTAATACCAATTTAGTTTTAATATTATGCAAAAACTTTGCTTCACTACAGCTGTGTTTCCTGCCCCCTTCTTTGTTCTTTTATTGCCAAATTATATTTTATATATTATAAGCCCTCAAAAATACAATTTTGTAATTATTTATTGATTGTTTTTTTTATTACCGTATTTTTAAGTAGAACTCATGACACTGAGGTCAAGAGTTGCATGCTCTACTTACTCAGCTAGCTAGGTGCCCCTAGTTTTTTTAAGGGAAGAAGGAGAAGAAAAGAGTTATGAACATTAATATATTTACTGGTACTTTGTTTTTTTTAATGTGGATTTGAGTTGCTTTTGAATGTCATTTCATTTCTTGTAGGGTAAGCTGTTTAAGTGAGGAATTTTCTCACTTTTTGTTTGTGAGGAATTTCTCATTTCTCCTTCATTTTTTAAAGGTTACTTTTGCTGTATGTCGAATTCTTAGTTGACGGTCTTTTTGTCAATTTGAATGTCATCCCACTTCCTGCTAGCCTCTTTAGTTCCTGATAAAGTTCGTGAAGGCAGTTGTAAATCTTACTGAGGATCCCTTGTGTGTGATAACTTGCTTTTCTCTTGTTGATTTTGAGATTCTCTTTGTTTTTTTACTTTTGATAGTTTGTGTTTTTTCTAGGTGTGGATATCTTTGAATTTTTCCTAGTTGGAGATTGTGGAAGTTTTTGGATATTTGGATCAATGTTTTTCATCAAATTTGGGAAATATTTGCCACTATTTTTTCACATGTTCTTTCTGTCCTTTTCTCTCTGTCACCTCTCCTTCTGAAACTCTCTCATTATGTGTGTTTTGGTGTCCTTGATGGTATCCCATAGGTCTCTGGGATTTGTTCATTTTTCCTCATTCTTTTTTCTTTCTGTTCCTTAGACTGTATAATCTCAATTGACCTTTCTTTAAATTTGGTGATTCTTTCTTGTGCTAGTTCAAATCTGCTGTTGAGCTCCTCTAGTGAATTTTTTGTTTCATCTATATCTATAGTACTTTTCAAGTCCTAAATTTCAATTTCATTCTTTTTTGTAATTTTTATATTGATTGTCTCTATTTAGTGAGACATTGTTCTCATATTGTCCTTTAGTTTTGTACACATTATTATTACTATTGTTATTATTGTTTTTTTAGTTCTTTGAACATAAATAAAATCGCTGATTTAAAGTCCTTGTGTACTAAGTCCAGTATCTGGACTTCCTCAGAGCCAGTTTCTACCGACATATTTACCCCTATTTGTGTGGGCCATACTTTTCTGTTTCTCTGTTTGTCTCCTAATTTTTAGTTGAAAACTGGGCATTTAAAATTGGGATAAAGCAGTAACTCTGAAAATCAGCCTTTCTCCCCTTCCCCAGGGTTTGTTGTTGCTGGTGTGTTTGTATAGTGACTTTACTGGACTAACTTGATGAGTTCCTGGGCTCATTGTTATATGTAGTCACTGAATTCTGCTCATTTAGCTTAGTGTTCAGCAAATGGTTGGACAGGGATTTCCATGAATGCCTGCAACTGGTCTTTTTCCCATCCTTTGCCACGTAGTTCTGTGTATATGCTGGAATTTACCTTGAACATTCCAGGAGGCAGTTTATAAATCTACTTTGTGCGGAGCCTCAAGGTTAGGAAGAAATGAAAGATTAAGGTCTTTCCTGGGCATACGTGCAGCCTTGCACATGCATATGGCCTTCTAGAGTCCCAGGAATATCTCCATGCTTTTCAAACTCTCTTAATGAACATTTTATTCTCCAGGGGTGTTTTTTTTTTTTTTTAAGCGTTTTGGTCAGCTTCTTGTGAGCCCTAACTGGTAATGCTGGCTCTGGCAGCTGAGTTGTTAAATAATTGCTTCTGTGGGGTGTTTTGTTTTGTTTTTGAGCAATGTCTTGGAGGTAGGGCTGTTACACAGAGCAGGCTTTGATTTAGGTTATTCAAATGGAACAAGCCCTGAGATCAGCGCTTTTCATTGAGCTTCAAGATTGGTCAAATAGTGACTGTTCTCTGGGGACAGGGCCTTTTGAGAGCTCCAAACCCATTGTGCTGCCTCCAGTGACTGCTGGGCTGCTGGTTTTCATAGCTCCAGTAGTTGTGAACCTGTTGGTTTACAGAGCTGCTGCAAAACTGAGTGAAGGGGATGATGTTAGGGAAGCTAAAATGGCACAGAATTTACTGTTCTTTCTGACATTCAGCCATTTTTTCTTGAATAAATGCTTTTTCAATTGTTGTAAGCCTTCACGTCCAGGGTTTTTGGAAAAGATAATTTTGCCAGTGTCTTTATTATTTTTATGAAGAAATGGATTTTTGGAGGTCCTTAATCAGTCATCCTGGAAGTGCCTCTCTATGATGACTTTTAAATTTCTTTGTACATTATCTGGCTTTTTCTAGTTACCTCTGCAGAAATAATTTCATGCCTGAGGTTATTTCTACGATATCCAGAAACAGAAATTAAGACCCATTTTTAATGTTTTGTCAGCCCCAGATAGTAGGCCATATACCGACTTCATAAGCTTTTCATTAAGCATTAGAATATTACAAGTAAAAGATGAGTAAAGATTCTCTGATCTTGCTAAGAATATGAGATAAACATCTATAGAAAACGATGTTAGTATTTGAATATTCTGTACCCATTTAATAATGGGTATGAAAAGAGTCAATTATTACTTTATAAGAATTTAAACGTCCTGTTTATAGAAATATTTGTCATTCACTGAAATATGTTTTGTGTAATTTTGTAGTCCATGATTAAAAATAAAATCAAGTGATAAGAGCTAAGACTCTTCAGTAATCAATCAGTAACCAGATTGCTGAAGGTTGCTTATCAGGTGATCTTAAGAAGCATGCCCTGGCCCTCAGCCCTTTTGAACCAGATAAGGTTTTACTTTGGTACTTTCTTTTCATAATATTTCTTCTCACTCAAGTTCTATTATCAGACTTTTTAGATTATACTTAATTTTTCCTTTTAGTTGGGGGTTAAATTAAGATATTGATTGATATTTAGAGTATAATTGATAATTTGAGATGTCATTCCTTTCAGGATCATGCCTTAAAGAATAGTCCTTTAGGTAGAAATGCATTTGGTTTAATAATAAGCTGTAGAGTATATTAAGGGTAGTTCTAGGCCATGATTGTTGCATGTGAAATGGGATGTCCATTGTACCCTGTCTTCTCCTTTTCTGAATTCTTAACTTTTTTTGTTCATGAAAACAATTTTCCCAGGCCTTTTGATACCATATAATTGATAATTTCTTCATTAATTCTTCAATAATTTCTTCACTGCTTCCTGAAGTTATTTAGAGAGATGTGATGACCCTAGAATAAATAATGCCTAGACATAATGCTTTTAGCTCTTGAATATGATGTCAATGAAACATATAATGGGATGAAATGAACACACATTAATCATAAACAATCAGGTAATTGATAAATTATTGATGAAGTTATAATAGGCAGATGATTGGAAATGGAAGTGTTATATGCTGATCTGAAAATGCTTGAGGAATGTTAATTAGTTATAACAGACACCTTTTTTTTAAAAACAGTAAAAGAAGACATAAGAGAACAGAAAAGTCCCAAACGGCCTTCTCAGGAAACTTTACCTTATATTGTTCCTGTGTCACCTAAGTTCCCCAAAACAAAGGTGCATGCTTCTACAGGTAAATAGTATTTATACATCCCAGGAGTGTGAAGAAAAGCCACTGTACTGCCACTTACTGTATGCTCTTGGGTGGGGGAATTTATTTGCTCAAACCAGTTTAGCAATCAGGCTGCTGCTTTGGTAGTTTTGTTGAGTGTTTCATTCCCTTCAGAAGTGCACAGTTGTCATTTCTCCTCAGATTAAAAAAAAATAGAGTAACATTTTCCATTCACCTTTGTTGCTGAAAGCTCATAAAAGGAGATTAGAAAAACCTAGTACCTTTCTCCAGTGAAAGTTGCTTTTTTAATATTTTTTTTATTTTTGAGAGAGAGTGAGTATGAACGAGGGAGGGGCAGGGAGAGAGAATCCCAAGCAGGCTCCATGCTGTCAACACAGAGCCTCATGTGGAGCTCGACCTCTCGAACCATGAGATCATGATCTGAGCTGAAGTCAAGAGTCAGATGCCTAACTGAGCCACACAGGTGCCCGTCCAGTGAAAGTTTTAAGTGCCCAAGTAGTAAGCAAATGTTAGAAGCCAACTGTGTGGTTATATTATAACAAATAGTTGTGAAGAACTGCTTTTCTAAAAATGAATGCTTTAGTGAGGTGTTCACAGCCTTTGTGGCAAGACTGGCTGGGGACAATTGCCATGAGAAACACAGGTGATGTCATGGAATCAATTTGGATTTTAAGACAGAGTCCATTACTGTGAATGCCAAGAAGGGGATGACCATGTACTTTGTATTAGGGGTTTGTGGTTCAGTATAGCATAGCTTAAGTGAATTGTTGAAGATGACAAGATCTTTTGACCTTTGAATAGTATTTAAGCTGTAAATCTACTGAAGATAATTGCCTTTGTCTTTCTTTTCTTTTAGGAGAATCATTGTCTTCTGAAGGAAATGGCATGCCCAAGGAAGAGAAGCTTCCTGAAGATTCCAAAAGCCCACCACTAAATCAAGAAAGTTCTTTAAATCCTGACAGCAGAAATCCTATAAGCATTCATACTGCAGTCTCCGGGGATTTTTCTCCAAGTATGTCAGGCACCTCAAGTTCAGCACTGGTGGGAACTAAATCTACCAAGAGCAGTCAATATGAAGTTAAATTCAAAATGCAGAAGAAAAGTGAAGGTATATTTAAAAAACACTGATTCTCAGACCAGTGTGTTTCTTTCTCTAAGTTTTCCATGCCCAAAAATATCCCGAGAGTGTATCACATTGGAGAAAGTGCCAAAATTGAGGAGTTCAAGTCCTCCCTGTTTCTGTCACTGTCAGGATCAGGCCACTACAGATGGCTCTGATCCTCATGGCAGCATAGAACTATCTTTGGGAATCTGGATCACCAACCATGTCTCTCATAGAGACTTCTTAGATTCATGGTTCTTATTAATGGTTCCATTGTAATTTATCATTTCAATTGGGTACAGTTTGGACTCAAACAAACCTCCTATGACTCTGAGGCCTGGAATGACGCACTCCCTCTCCTTTTTGATGTACTCTCTTTGTTGTCAAAGGAAGGTCAAAAGAGAGCTTTCTTGGCCTTAGTCTATGTGTGACTCCCAGGTCTGGCCTCGTATTCTGTTGCTGCAGCCATTTCCCCATTCTCCACACCTTCAGTTACTCCCTCAGTCCTACCAGGAGTTTTTAATATGTGTAAACACAGCAGCATCCTCTTGCCATTTGGAAAGAGCCAGAAAGTTCTTCATGTGCAAAGATAGCTACCCTTTACCATTTTAAGCACTAAGTGGGTGGGTGTACAGGTAGGGTGAGGTGGAGTGAAGGTAAGAGTAAGTGTTTAATCCTTTTTATCCTGTTAGACGTCTAGGCAAGGTGAGTAGTGAAGTCAGTAGGAACTATCTAACGCGACTACTTTTCATCATGGATATTATCTATGGGCAATTGCACTGCATGCACTATGACATATTTCATGTCGTCCCCTTCCATCTCCCAGCCCATGTAGATCGCCTCTACCTTCAGAGTGACGTTTGCAAGGAGTCTGACAATAGATGTTTATTCAATAAAGGGATAACATACCTGTCATTTTAGGTATTTTCATAAAATACGATCTTTTGAAGACAGGCCTTCTCCGTTAAAGGCTATAAAAGGTTACCTCTGATGCCGAATATCTCATTTTCAAATGTATGCCTAACACTATCATACCAAAGTAGCCTGCCTGTATTGGGGCTTGGGAAGACTAGTTTCTGGTCTTCCAGGAGTGAAAAGACTAATAGTAATAACATTACTTACTAGTAATTTTCTGTCATTAATAATAGAAATCAGCATTGTCTTCATCACTATCTAACATGTGCCAGGCACATAATATTTTACATAGTCTTATACAGTACATCCTTACAACAATTCCTTGAGATGTATGTGCCTATAAACATTTTCGTATGAGAAATCTGAGAAGTCACTTGACTAAGGTCCCCAGCTAGAAAGGGGCTGGGTCAGTCCTTAAATCCAAGCAGCCTGGCTCCAGGCTGTAGGCTGTACGCTTAACTTCTGGGATGCTTCCATCTCCAGAGAATAGGTAAGCATTTCAGTCAAAAACTGTCTAGAGGTGTCATTACTATTATCTTCTTTAAGGTATGGGAACTGTTACTTACTCTGGCTGCCGGTGATGCTCTCACAGCCCTCTGCCCTGCCCCATTATTTGAATGAAATAAATTGCTTATTTTTATTTTAGGAAGGAAATCCAATAACATTGTTGTGGATAAAATCAAATAACTTTCATTTTATTTATTTCAGAAACATTTAGTGTACGTAAGACAAAGCCATTCAGGAAAAAAAAAAAGCATGAGTGGACTTTGACTATTTTTCACATAGTTTATTTCATGTAATTATTGAGAATGACACTAATGTTTGCAACTTATCTGATCATTTTGAAGATACAGGCCCAATGAAATTATTTTTCCATAATGGATTAAAAATGATGATCTTACAGTTGTTTTAACATAAAATTATAGCTTTATACCACAAATTATATTTTTGCCTGTAGTTTTTCTGTAGTAATCTATAAAACTAGTTACATGTTATTTGAGACCTAAGTATACCAGATTTTGATGACATAAACCAGAAATCCTACAAAAAAGTTAATTTAGAAGTATGATAAGCTTGATTAGCTTTGCCAGTAACTTTTTAATCTCAAATTGAGTCTTTCTTGAACTAAAGGAGAAGACTTTTCTGTCTAAATTGTTAAAATGCCTTAGGCATGGTATGGTCTATACACCATCATTTTCATTTGGGTTGAAACAGCCCAGCAACATTTCTTGGTAGATAGGACCAAAATTTATATCTCTGACAAGTGGAAGGGAGGATATATTTTAGTAAAGGTTTTTGTTTCACATTGAAGTTAAAATAGTGAAAGAGAAAACAAATATACTTTTAAGCTACACATTAAAAAAAACTTTCTATTGTGATTTCTTTTATCTTCTGTTTTTCTTTGCCCTTTACCTGGGTAAATATCAAAATGCCCCCAAAATGGCTGGAGCCCAGATAGGAGAGAAAGGGTGTATCTTTGGTTAATTCATACCAAACAAAACAAAACAAATTTGTGTTGACGGTCCTTGTTTAAAGAAACAGATCTTCCTAGCAAATTACAAAGCTCACTTCTGTCACACACTAAACTTTAGAGAGTCAAGTGCTCTGGTTGAGTAAATGAATACTTGTCTGGACACAAAGAAATTACAGCACAACCTGGTGAACAGCACACCTAAAACTTTTTGAGGTATGAGTGCTTAATGTATTCTGTGTCTCAATTATTTCTTTTTTTGACCTATAAACATTCAACCAGAATATCTATTAATATGCAATTAAACTTGAGAGGGGTATTCAATATAATGTTAAAGTTACATCTGACCTAGCCAATCCAAAAATAATCCTCTTTTCTTCAAAATTCAGATAAGCATTAACCCTTAAGAGATGGGAATTTAAAGAGTAAAGTGATGCTAAAAATGTCCATATTGAATACATGGGAGAGATTCAGTAAAAACTAATTTGGTTCTCAAAGATAATGGGGTTATTGAAATTCATGGATTAAAATGAATACATTTAAGCAATTATAAAACGAAATGTAGAGACTTGCCATTGTATTTAGCTGGTAAGAGAAACCTAATCTAGACATACTAAGAGGAGAGAGAGGGGTGCCTGGGTGGCTCAGTCAGTTGAGCATCCGGCTGCGGCTCAGGTCATGATCTCACAGTCCGTGGATTCGAGCCCCGCGTCAGGCTCTGTGCTGATACCTAGCTCAGAGCCTGGAGCCTGTCTTCAGATTCTGTGTTTCCCTCTCTCTCTGACTCTCCCCTGCTTATGCTGTCTCTCTCTCTCTCTCAAAAATAAATAAAACATTAAAAAATAATTTAAGAGGAGAGAGATTGAGAGAAATTCATTGAAATACTTAAAGAGAGTAATAGGTTGACTTAAATTAACCCAATTTAACCCTAGCAATGGATCTTTTGCTATCTTTGCCTGTGGCCAACAAGGCCTCAGATTCCTTGGTCTGTTTTATCGTTTTTGAAACTTTAGGGGGAAATTCTGAAGCTGCTTTTGTTTTGGGGGGAGGTCAGATGGGGTACTCTTGTGTAGCCATCCTCAGGTCATCTCTAGGCTTTCACTGGATTCTACCCTTGGAGGCCTGGGTCCTTGCTGGGGCACTTAGTGGAAGGTTCCAAGAATCGGAGACCATTTCTCCCTACCTAACATCTCTTCTTTCAGGATAATGATCAGGTCAAGTATGATTTGTCTTTTTTCCCCCCCATTGAAGCTCCAAGTTATATAGCTGTACCTGACCCCAGTGTCCTGAAACAAGGCTTCTCTAAGGACCCTTCAACCTGGTCTGTGGATGAAGTGATACAGTTTATGAAACATAAAGATCCTCAAATATCAGGCCCCCTCGCCGACCTCTTCAGGCAACATGTAATGTATCTTTTGATCCGGTTTTCCTGCCGTAATGCCTTTCAATGACTTCTGTGCAAGCCCTTCAGTTGGATGGATGCTGATTAATGTGGATGGTGGGGGAACCCTATCAACTGATTTTTTTCCATATGTGAGAAAGATTACTTGGCCCAAAATTAGATTCTTAAATGGTACAATGCTGGATCTGTGCTTTAAACGGGTACTCAAGCACCTAAAGTACTGCAAGTCTTCAAGTTCTCAAGAGAAGATGATTCAGCATGGCCACTCTCAGATATCTTCTCCCACAGGGACCCTCCTCCCCTCTCCTCCAGGACCGTGAGTAGGAGGGGGTAACCACAAGCTGTGACAGGGTATCTTCCTTGTGGATGATGCCCATTGAGTCCAGCACCTGAAGATTAAATGCAGTTTTATTTTAAATAGGAGCTCATTAATCCCAAATAATATGGTTCTGTGACATAAATTGCTTAACCAAGGAAATAAAGAAATTTTAGGAGAATCCCTTGTATATCTCTTAAGTAATGTATATAGTCTTTTCTGAGAAGTCAGTGACCAAATATCTTATGTCCTTTTCAGTATTCTAAGAAAATCAGTAGTTTTAGCATTTAACTAGCTTCAGACAACTAATTAGCTTTCAACATAAAGAAAACACTGTATATATAGCAGATTTATAGTTTGCATTGATGCCAACATACTCCTCAGCCTTTTTAAGAAAGTTAATGACCGTCTGAAATTTGTTTTTTACAATTCATAGTTATCTACTTTTTGTCATGAATATGTAGTATTTTATTCAACACACAGTATTTACTTATTTATTTATTATTTTTTAAATAGTTTATTGTCAAATTGGTTTCCATACAACACCCAGTGCTCTTCCCCACAAGTGCCCTCCTCCATCACCACCACCTCTTTTCCCCTCTCCCCCTTCCCCTTCAACCCTCAGTTCGTTTTCAGTATTCAGTAGTCTCTCAAGTTTTGCGTCCCTCTCTCTCCCCAACCTTCTTTCCCTCTTCCCCTCCCCCGGTCCTCCATTAGGTTTCTCCTGTTTTCCTGTTAGACCTATGAGTGCAAACATATGGTATCTGTCCTTCTCCGCCTGACTTATTTCGCTTAGCATGACACCCTCGAGGTCCATCCACTTTCCTACAAATGGCCAGATTTCATTATTTCTCATTGCCATGTAGTACTCCATTGTGTATATATATACCACATCTTCTTGATCCACTCATCAGGTGATGGACATTTAGGCTCTTTCCATGATTTGGCTATTGTTGACAGTGCTGCTATGAACATTGGGGTACATGTGCCCCTATGCATCAGCACTTCTGTATCCCTTGGGTAAATCCCTAGCAGTGCTATTGCTGGGTCATAAGGGAGTTCTATGGATAGTTTTTTGAGGAACCTCCACACTGTTTTCCAGAGCGCCTGCCCCAGTTTCCATTCCTACCAACAGTGTAAGAGGATGCCCGTCTCTCCACACCCTCGCCAGCATCTATAATCTCCTGATTTGTTCATTTTAGCCACTCTGACTGGCGTGAGGTGGTATCTCAGTGTGGTTTTGATTTGCAACATACAGTATTTAAAATCAGATAGTTTGATGCCTAGGCTGTTTTTGAAAGATACTGGATTAAATTTCATTTTTCTTAAAATTTGAAGTGAATTTAAAAATTGTCAGATGATGTCTTGCAGTAGAAATTATATTTTTAATAGTTCTCATGAAATAAATGCATATTCAGAGAATATATATTGAGAATGTACAACTGTTCTCTATCTTACATGTTCTTACATATAAATAACTTGACAAAATATGGATGCATTATTAATTATAATTTCCTTTCTCTGTAGGAAATTGATGGGAAGGCTCTGCTACTACTCAAAAGTGATGTGATGATGAAGTACATGGGGCTGAAGCTGGGCCCAGCTTTAAAGTTGTGTTACTACATTGAAAAACTTAAAGAAGGAAAATACAATTAAAAAAATGTGTGTGTTTAGATTGGACAAAATTCTCAGTCTTCCTGATAACTTAATTTAAAAATATTTTTATTCTCCTAGCAGCTTTTGTTTGGTAGACAGTTCCTCTAAAAGTATGTTATGTCCAGAATTGCAAAACAACAGTATAGTCCAGTCTACTTTATAAAAACCGTTTAACATGTTAGCATTAGCATATTCAAATAGGCAGTTCTTTATGTCTGTTTCTTATTTTACAGTTTAAAATGTATCATTTTATTGCACAGTTTACAAATTTATTTCATGCTGGAAACCGAGAAACACCTTTGATTTCAGTTAATGTTTATATATAGAACCAAAACAGCTGAATCCCAAAGGGGAAAGTATCAGGGACTGACAAGTTCTCTCGTAAAGTTCATGAGAAGTTTTCCTTAGAAGAGAATTTAAAGATACAACTGCAGCTATTATCTCTTTCTCCAGATATTTTATGTCTGTTACTGCAGTCTTCTGTTCGTGTTCTGTCAGTTTCCAGAAAGGGAAAGCCATATAAATTATTTTCCTTTTGTTATGATTTCTCTGTATGTTGTATTTGTTCATATTTAAAGAAAAAAAGCAACCTTATAAACTTTCATAAAGTGTTCTTAATCAGTTTTTGATAAATTTTGAACAATTATAGGATACATAGAATGGTTGTTTTATGCAGGAGATATTATACTACAAGGGGGTTTTGATGGAGTCAGATTAATTTTTTTCAATAATATACCTATTATTTTAAAACGTTACGTATTTTCACTAAGTGTAGACATTTAACTGGGCATTTATTTCTCACATCTCTATATGAAGACACCTGTGCCCAAATTTTTATAAGATATGTATTTTATTGTCTGTTTATTCCTCATATGGATACTATACCATATTTATATATTATTCTATACCTGTAGGTATATGAACAAGTAAATCTCTTCTTTGTGAATTTAATATGGCACTTTTTCTGCCAGAGAGGTGATGGTGAACTATTTATATAGGTAGAGGTTTTTATTCTGTAAAAAAGATGTGCATCATTTGCTATCACTGTTACCTCTCAGCTTTGTCTTCAGGGGATGAGGAACAATCCGTAGGTTGGTTTTCACACAGGGAAGCTCTCTGTCCTATGCAATGTTTCTAAAGTGAGTTTGTTTAGCTCTGAGCCATTCATTCTGCTACGTTTTGGAAGATGCATTAATTCTGACTTCTCATTTTGGGCTTTATTTTTGAAGTTACAACTTTAAAGGGGAAATGGTGCTATATGTTTATTGTAATTACTTTGTATAACTTTGCTGTAATGTTTATAAGCTATGAGAATCTGTACTAAAAAAGTCTTAGCCATTTGTTGTAAATGCCAATAAAATATACACCAGGGGCATGAATGTACATTTTCTTTTCCAGAAAACCAAATGTACTTTATATAAGAATACAACTATTTAAAGGGTGATTTTATCTATGTTATTCCTTTTGTGTTATAAGACAGAATTCTAATTTAAACCTGGTTTTTCTTCAAATTGTTTGTGTGAAGATGCTGGTGCCCAGTTGGACAGCCCTCAGGTGTTTGTATGAATACTATGGTTTACAGTTTTCAGATTTAAAAACATAATAAAGTTTAAAAACTACAGTAATTAATGTCAAGCCTCAGATTTGATTTGATTCGCTTTGACCGCATGACATTAACATACGCACTTCTTAGAGTCGATGAAGA
>PJEM01015621.1:0-29277 GCA_004023845.1 Helogale parvula
CGTCTCGGGCTGGCCCGTTTTCCAATCTCCCCAGTTCGCACTCACTCACTCAGGTATCCTTCAGGTTCTCTTCCTTCTGGAGTCCGTATTTTCTCCTTCTGCTCTTGCAGATGAGAGCAGTGTCCTTCTCAGTTTGATCGATGGGGCAGATGAAGTTTACAGAGCTCCCTTCCTCTCCGCCATCTTGGCTCCTCTCCCTCACAAATGCATTTTTAATCCTCATTACCTATTAAACTCTTCCCCCCTCCCCTCTGGTAACTGTCAGTTTGTTCTCTGTAATTAAAAGTCTGTTTCTTTCTTTCTTTCTTTTTTTATTTAGTAGTTTATTGTCAAATTGGTTTCCATACAACACCCAGTGCTCTTCCCCACAAGTGCCCTCCTCCATCACCACCACCTCTTTTCCCCCCTCCCCTTTCCACCCTCAGTTCGTTTTCAGAATTCAATAATCTCTCAAGTTTTGCATCCCTCTCTCTCCCCAATTCTCTTTCCCTCTTCCCCTTCCCCTGGCCCTCCATTAGGTTTCTCCTGTTTTCCTGTTAGACCTATGAGTGCAAACATATGGTATCTGTCCTTCTCTGCCTGACTTATTTCGCTTAGCGTGACACCCTCAAGGTCCATCCACCTTGCTACAAATGGCCATATTTCATTCTTTCTCATTGCCATGTAATACTCCATTGTATATATATATATATATATACCACATCTTCTTGATCCACTCATCAGGTGATGGACATTTAGGCTCTTTCCATGATTTGGCTATTGTTGACATTGCTGCTATGAACATTGGGGTACATGTGCCCCTATGCATCAGCACTTCTGTATCCCTTGGGTAAATCCCTAGCAGTGCTATTCCTGGGTAATAAGGGAGTTCTATGGATAGTTTTTTGAGGAACCTCCATACTGTTTTCCAGAGCGGCTGTACCAGTTTACATTGCCACCAGCAGTGTAGGAGGGTGCCCATCTCTCCACATCCTTGCCAGCATCTATAGTCTCTTGATTTGTTCATTTTAGCCACTCTGACTGGTGTGAGGTGGTATCTCAGTGTGGTTTTGATTTGTGTTTCCCTGATGATGAGTGATGTTGAGCATCGTTTCATGTGCCTATAGGCCATCTGGATGTCCTAAGAGTCTGTTTCTTGATTTGTCTGTCTGTCCTTCTCTCCCCTCTACCCCTTTTCACTCTGCTCTTTTCATATGTTTCTTAAATTCCACATATGAATGAAATCATATGGTATTTGTCTTTCTCTGACTAACTTCTCTTAGCATTGTACTCTCTCACTCCATCCATGTTGTTGCAAATGGCGAAATTTTATTCTTTTTAATGGCTGAATAGTATTCCCTTGTATTCTTTGGGTAAATACCCAGTAGTGCAATTGCTGGATCATAGAGCAGACCTATTTTTAATTTTTTGAGAAAACTCCACACTGTTTTTCAAATTAGCTGCACCAGTTTGCATTCCCATTAACAATGTAGGAGAATTTCTTTGTCTTCACATCCTCACCAACACTTATTATTTCTTGTGTTTTGATTATTTTACCCATTCTGACAGGTGTGAGGTGATATCTCATTGTAGTTTTGATTTGTATTTCCCTGAGGATGAGTGATGTTGAGCATCTTTTCACGTGTCTGTTGGCCATCTGGATGTCATCTTTGGAAAATGTCTGTTCATATCTTCTGCTCATTTTTAAGTGGATTATTTTTTTTTTGAGTTTGGTAAGTACTTTATATATTTTGGATATCAACCCTTTATAGGATGTCATTTGCAAATATTTTCTCCTGTTCCATAGGTTGGTTTTTAGTTTCATTAATTGTTTTCTTCACTGTGCAGAATTTTATTTTGATGTAGTTCTACTAGTTTTTAAAAAAATTTTTGCTTTTGTTTCCTTGCCTCAGGAAACATATCTAGAAAAAGGTTGTCATTGGTGATGTCAAAGAAGTTACTCCCTGTGCTGTTTTACGGGATTTTTATGGTTCAGGTCTCACATTTATGTCTTTAATTCACTATGCATTTATTTTTTGTATTGCATAATAAAGTGGTCCATTTTCTTTCTTTTGAAAGAAAGTTATTCCAAAATAATTTGTTGAAGAGACTGTCCTTTTCCCACTGGATATCCTTTCCTGCTTTTTGAAAATTAATTGATCATATAGTTGTGGATCTGTTTCTGGGTTCTGTATTATTCTCTATTGATCTGTGTTTCTGTTTTTTGTGCCAGTACCATAGTGTTTTGATTACTACAGCTTTGAAATATAACTGGATGCCCAGAATTGTTATGGATGCAGCTTTGCTTTTCTATTTCAAGATTGCTTTGTTCATTCAGGCTCTTTGGTGGTTCCATACATATTTTATAATTGTTTATTCTAGTTATGTGAAAATGCTGTTGGTATTTTGATAAGGATTACATTTAATGTGTAGTTTGCTTTGGATAGTATAGACATTTTAACAATGTTTGTTCTTCCAATCCATGAGCCTAAAGTTATAGATTTTAGAGGAACTTTCCAAAGTAGGGTACAAATGAGCAAATATTTAATGAGTTAGCCTTTTTTGAGTGGTATGCTTGGGACACAGAGTAAGATGTTATCTTCAAGATAGTCTCTCCAGATGATTCCCTAACAAGGCCAAACAAAATAGTTTATCCCTTTGCAATCCTTCTAATATCTGCTTATCTGCACAGCCATATCCTTGCCACCCACTTATACCCTTTCTGTATCTACTGTTCCTCTTCCTAACCACCAAAATAAGCTTCCTCAGGGTTTTAAAAATCTTTTATATTTAAGTTAGGCCTTTAAATTATTTGACTCAGAAGTTAGGTTTACAGAAGATGAATTAAAACCCTGATAGAGCTGAGTCAAAAGATGTACTTAAGGATTTTCTGAATCTCAGGAAGATAGAAATTTGCTGCAAAATTCATAATTTGTTAGATACTTATTATCCCAGATTACCATATCTACTAAATAATTCTATTAGTTGTTAGCCCCTCTGGGGGAGACTTGTTACAAGCTTCGGTATAGGAAAGATCAATAAAGGACTTAAAAATCCTAGCTATGGCAGGAATGACATCACCTGGGTAGTAGAATAAGAGGTCCCCCACTAGTATCCTTTCTCACCAATGACAATCTGGCAATCAATTATGGACGAAAATGCCTATATGGGAGGTTTTGGACCTAGGTAGGGGATTGTGAAACACTGTCAGAATCTGAGACCAAGGAGAACTGTTTAGAGAAGGGAAGCCCACATCCAGGTGGCTGATATGCCAATTGTGGTCCTACCTATAGACTAGGAAACAGCTCTATACCCCTATGGACTTAGCCACAGCCACATTTGGCCTTGGTCCTGTTACCAGCATCATACATGAAAGGGACCTGGGAAAGAGTCGTGGCCACCTGTGCTTTGGGTACTAGACATACAGAGTTTGGTTCTGGGTGTGGACTCTGCAGTGATCTGTTTACTGGCTCCAGACATTCTTGACTGCAGTCTGGAAGCCACTGGGTATGCCTACCAAAGAGTTGTGCTGTAGATTCTGAAACTGTGTCTGGGTTCCTCCCACTCTGGGAGTAGTTCTGTTGGTACAAGGACGTGGTGGAAGCAGGATCTGTGCCCCAGAGATCCTGAAAGGGCATTATGATCAGCACACAAGTGCTCCCAGTTGCAGTTTATTAATTCTTCTAGCCCAGGGACCTGTTAGGAGGCACTCCAATCTCTACACCTGGAGATCCTAAAATGGCTCTTTACTCGATTCAGTCCCTCTAACTGTGGTCAGGGAGCAGTTCAGCCTTCCCAGTGATCTGACAGCAGACAAGACCATATGTGTCTCCAGGGCCAGGTCTACAGACCTCATTCTTGGCAGCCCTAGGACTTGGTTCCAGCCTCTCTCAGCCATAGCTTGGGGAAAATTCTGCCCACCCAGACACCCACCCAATCACCTAACAGGAACCCTCACAGGGGTCTGGTGGGATCATACTTGTCTGCATATATTGTAACAGTCTTGCTGTCTGAGGACCAAACTGTGAATGTGAAGCAGAACCTGGTCCCAGTGCCACTCTACTGAACAGGTCCTGGAGGCAGTCCCATCTTCCCAGGGTCCAGACAGGATCCCCATCCGCTTGAGTCCCTGTAACCAGCCCATCAACTGCAGAACCCACTGCAGACCCTGCAACAGGCTCATACCTGCCTCCATCCCAGCAGAATTGTGGAGTTCTACCCATCAGCTTGGGAAACTGAGACGAGAAGGTATTCACCAAGTGAAACCAGTCTGTAAAGAATGGAAGAGATGTTTGCTCCTTCAAATGCACAGGCATCGGGACGCCTGGTGGCTCAGTCGGTTAAGCATCTGGCTTCAGCTCAGGTCATGATCTCATGGTTCGTGGGTTTGAGCCCCACGTCGGGCTTTGTGCTGAGAGCTAGCTCAGAGCCTGGAGCCTGCTTTGGATTCTGTGTCTCCCCCTCTCTCCGACCCTCCCCTGCTCTCGTTGTTTCTCTCTATCTCTTAAAAAATAATTAAAAAAAAATTAAAAAAAAACCCAAATGCACAGGCATCATCTCAAGGCTGCATGGATCATGAGGAATCATGCAAATATGGTACCAGCAAAGGGTACTAATAAACCTCCAAATAAATGGAGATCTACAAATTGCTTGAATTTGTAAAGATTAAAGTTAACAATTTTAACAATTTAAAAAATTTAAAAGTTTTAAAAATAATGAATTAAAAATAGTCACCTTAAAGAAATCCAATGAAATATAAGAGAACACACATAGATAACTAAAAAAAATAAGGAAAATGATGCATGAGCAAAATGAAAAGTTTAATGAAGAAATACACACACACACACACAGAAGAATATTTTTCAGCCATTAAAAAAGTGAGGAAATCCTATCATTTGCAACAACATTGATGGGGCTTAATGGCATTATGCTAACCAAAATCAGCTAGAGAAAGACACATACTGTATGATCTCACTTCTTTGTAGATCTAAAGCAAAACAACCCACAAAATTCATAGAAAAAGAGATCACACATATGGTAACTAAAGGTGGAAGCTGGGGGGTAAGGGTAGGAATTGGAGGAAGATGGTTCAAAGGTATGAATTTCCATTTATATGATAAATAAGAAGTAGGAATGTAATGCACAATGTGATGACTGTAGTTAACACTGCTGTATGACATACAGGAAGCTAAAGTACATCCTGGGGTGCCTGGGTGGCTCTGTTGGCTAAGTGTCCAACTCTTGATTTTGACTCAGGTTGATCTCATGGTTCATGAGGTCGAGCCCTGTGTTGGGGTCTTTGCTGTCAGCAGAGAGCCTACTTGGAATTTCCCCTCTATCCCTTTCTCTCTGCCCTTCTCCCCTCTCTGAAAATAAATAAATACCTAAAAAAAGGAAAGAAAATACATCATAAGAGTTCTGATCAGGATCACCTGGGTGGATCCATCGGTTAAGTGTCCGGCTTTGGCACAGGTCATGATCTCACAGTTCGTGGTGACAGCTCAGAGCCTGGAGCCTGCTACAGATTCCGTGTCTCCCTCTCTCTCTGGCCCTCCTTGCTCGCACTATGTCTCTACATCTCTCAAAAATAAATAAAAAACCTAAAAAAAAAAAAGAGTTCTGATCAGAAGTAGAAAAAAATTTTTTTGTTTCTTTTCTTCTTTTCTTTATATTGTATTTATATAAGAAGAAGGACTTTAGTTGAATCTATTGGGATATACATCTCACAATATATGTGAACTTTGGGTAAATTTGATTAAATTTGATTTGTGATATTTGATTAAAATCATCATGCTATACACCTTAAACTTACACAGTGATGTATATCAACCATTTTTCCATAAAACCAAAAAAATTAGACACCATAAAATAGAACCACACAGAAATCCTGAGGCTAAAACTACAATGAGAGAAGTGAGAAATTGAATAGAAAGCTTCAGCAGTAAACTCAATCATGAAAAAGACAGAATCAGTGAATTTAAGATAGTTTATTTGAAATTGGGCAGTTAGAGGAACATATCGAAACAAGAATGAAAATGAGTGAAGTAAACTTATGTGATTTGTAGGACACCAACAAGCAAACTGACATTCCCATTAAGGGAGTCTGAGGGGGAGAGAGAGGTACAGAAAGCTTATTGAAAGCAATTAGAGCTGGGGTGCTTGGCTGGCTTAGTTTGTAGAGCATGCAACTCTTGATCTTTGGTTGTGACTTTGAGCCCCACATTGGGTGTAGAGAGTATTTAAAAATAAAATATTAAAATAATTCTAGCTGAAGACTTCCTAAGTCTTCCTAATCCAGATACATGAAGCTTTAAGGACCCCAAGGAAGATCAACTCAAAGAATACCCTAAGGCACATTATAAAAATGTTAAAAGTCAAAGACCAAGAGAATCTTGAAAGCAACAAGAGAAAAAGAATTTATTACATTTCCAGGAATCATATTGAACAGTGGATTTCTTTGCAGAAATCTTGTAGCCAGGATGTAATGGGATGATATATCCAAGGGCTGAAAGAAAAACTGCCAACAAAAAATACTATATCTGGTAAAATTGTCCTTTAGAAATGAAGAAGAGGCATTTCCAGACACAAGCTAAGGGAATTCATCATCACTCAACTTTTTGTTTTCTTTTACAAGAAATGCTAGAAGGAGATAGGTAAGTTGAAATGAAGGACTGTAAGTAACAACATGCAAACATATAAAAGTATAAAAATCACTGGTAAAAGTAGATATATGTTCAATTCAGAATACCTTAGTGCTTACAACTGTGGTGCAGAAATCACTTTTATCTCTAGCAGTAGAGATAAAATATAATAATATTAAAAATAACTACAGCTACAATCACATGGAGTGTTCTGTAAATGTCAGTTTGTATTCAGTTAATTGAAGGTATTGTTCAGTTCTCCTGATATCCTTGCTTATTTTCTGTCTACTAATTATACTTATTATTGAGAGAGGAGTATGGAAGTAATCATTTATAATTGTGGATTTTCCCTTTTTTCTTTGAGATTTACAAGTTTATATATTTTATAACTGTGTTGTTAAGTGTATATACATTTAGCAGGTCTTCTTGGAGAATTGACTTCATTATGATTATGGAGCCTTTCTCTTTATCCTTTGTATTTTCGTTGCTCTGAAGTCTACTTTGTTGTTATTAATATGGTCACTCCAACTTTCTTCTGATTAGAGTTTATGCTTTTCCCCTTTCTTTACTTTTAACATATTATTACATTCAAAGAGAGTTTATTGTAGAAAGCATGTTATTACCTCATTAAAAATCCATTGTGACAATCTCTATATTATTCATTAATTTGCTAACTTATTATCTATTTATTTATATATTTTTATTTGACATCCAAGTTAGTTACCATATAGTGCAATAATGATTTCAGGAGTAGAATCTAGTGATTCACTCCCTACTTATAACATTCAGTGCTCATCCCAACAAATGTATTCCTCAATGCCGCTTGTTCATTTAGCCATCTCCCCACTCACAACCCCTCCAGCACAAATATTTGTTCTCTATATTTAAGAGTCCTTATAGTTTGTCCTCTCCCTGTTTTTAAATTATTTTTGCTTCCCTTTCTGAATGTTCATCTGTTTTGTGTTTTACATTTTACATATGAGTGAAGTCATATGATATTTCTCTTTCTCTGCCTGACTAATTTCACTTATCATAATACCTAGAGTTTCTTCCACATTGTTGTAAATGGCAAAATTTCATTCTTTTTGATTACTAAATAATACTCAATTGTACATATATATAAACACACATCTTGTATTGGATGTATTGTTTGTATGATTGTTGTATGTACCACATCTTCTTTATCCATTCATCTGTCTATGGACATTTGGGTTCTCTCCATACTTTGGCTATTATCATAGCGCTGCTATAAACACTGGGGTACATGTGTCCCTTCGAAACAGCATACCTGTACCCCTTGCATAGATACCTAGTGCGATTTCTCATTCGCAGGGTAGTTCTATTTTTAATTTTTTGAGGAATCTCCATACTGTTTTCCAGAATGGCTTCACCAGTTTGCATTCCCACCAGCAGTGCAAAAGAGATATCCTCTTTCTCTGCATCCTCGCCGCCATCTGTTGTTGACTCAATTGTTAATGTTAGCCATTCTGACAGGTGTGAGGTGGTATCTGATTGTGGTTTTGATTTGTATTTCCCTGATGATAAGTGACGTTGAGCATTTCCTGACTAGAAGGAGAGATGGAGTCAGAAATATTAACCCTGTAACAGGAAACCCTACAAATGGAACTCTTAACCCTATAGGAGACAGGTTTAGAACTGTCAGAGCAGTAAGGATGAGAAAGAAAATTGTCTCAAACTTGAGAAAAGATTGCCCTTCGTGCAAGAAAAGATCTTTGTTGTAAGATGTAATTGCTAGCCTCTTCTGGAAAGTGTCTAGTATTCTGATCATTTATTTGGACAACTTTCTGAAAGACTTCGATTAAAGTAAGAGTTTCACACAGAAACTAAACTTTACTAGAAGCTCAAGACCATCAGTCTTGTGACATCCTAGTAATTTTTGTCCAGATATTCCCTTCTTGTACTCAGACTAAGAATGTTATCCAGTGACATCTTTTTCCTATAAAATTTATCTACTAAGGGGTCATATCTATAACTTTAAAATCATAGTAGAAATTGAAACAGTACTTAACAATCTATACATTAATTTTCTTTAACATAACTAAATAAACAATACATTTTTTCTTAGCACAATTAATGTATTTTTATTTTAAATAACTATATTCTCAAATTTATGGGAAGAGTTGAATTATCTTAAATTTTTGGATCATTTTTGACTGTCCAGTTGCAAAATATATTAGCTAGAAATAAGTATGTGAACAATTTTTTGGGGGGAGAGTTTCCCCTTATTGGCAAGTTTGAAATATAACTTTGGTACCTCTTTACAATGAATTCACCTGATGCTTTGCTTTAAAAACAAGAGGATTAGAGAAGCTCTCCTTATGTTTTCATGGGGAGAAATTTCATGCACATTGTTCAGATTTTCCTTCAAGTTTGAGGTTTTTACATTCACTAAATATTCATAATCTTTCTGGCCACATCCTTGAAGGCTTGTTTTACTTGTTTGTTCCTTAGAGTGTAAATGAACGGGTTCAATAAAGGGGCAACAGAAGTATTGAGAACAGCTACTCCCTTATTGAAGGCAACTCCTTCTTTAGCTGAGGGTTTTATGTACATGAAGATGCAGCTGCCATAAGAGAGGGAGATGACAATCATGTGGGAAGAACACGTGGAAAAAGCTTTTTTCCTTTGCTGAGCCGAGGGGATCTTGAGAATGGTCCAGAAGATGTTTGTGTAGGAGAGAATCACCAGCACCAGAGTGACCACCAAGGTCACAACTGCTAAGATAAAGTCAATGAGCTCCAGGAATCTTGTGTCTGAGCAAGATATTTCTAGGAGGGGGCCAGTGTCACAGTAATAATGATTCAGTATGTTGGAGGCACAGAAATCGAGCTGAACGGTCAGGATGATTGGGGATATGATGATGAGAAATCCAGCCACCCAAGAGCAGAGGACCAGCTGGATGCAGACTCTGCTGCTCATGATGGTCATGTAATGCAGGGGTTTGCATATGGCCACATAGCGGTCATAGGACATGGCAGCCAGAAGGTAAAACTCTGTGGCTCCGAAGAAGATGGCGAAGAAATACTGAGTGAAGCAGCCAGTAAAGCTGATGCTCTTGTTTCCAGTTGTGATGCTGAACAGCAGCCTGGGAGTAAAAGTGGTTGTAAAGGAAATTTCTAAGAAGGAGAAATTCCGGAGGAAGAAATACATGGGAGTCTGGAGGTGGGAATCGAGTAGAGTAAGGGTGATGATTGTCAGGTTTCCAAAGATGCTAAGCATGTAGGTGAGGAAGAGAAATATAAAGATTACAAGTTGGATCTCCGGGATGTCTGATAGTCCCAGCAGAATGAATTCTGTCAGAAAGGTTTGGTTTTTCATTGTTAACCCTTGTTTCCTGAGAAGGAGACAAATGAATGATGAGAGAGACAGAAAATCTCAGGAATATTGAGTGACTGTATGGATTTACTATGGAATTAGTTCATGGGAAGTTCTTTTGTCCACCTGTCCCAAAGAGAATGTTTGTCTCAATATGGCCCTACACAAAAATTTCCTGAAGTTCCCAAATAGGAGGCTTTATTTTTTAGATCCATTCCTTGGAACAACACATGCCCACCTGGTCTTCTTAATGCATGCTCTGCATTTTAATTTTAATCCTCTTATTCTTAGTTTTCCTTTCATATATATGCAACCCCTTTTCAATGGTAGGAATATCTCTTTTTACTTCAGACTTAATGCTTTAGCCATTTGCCTCATTTGCTGCCCTCTTTAACATACTGGGCACCTGTCCTATCTTTTTGGTATCCTTTTGCTCTGCCTGATGACAATCCCCAACCCTCCAGTGCAGGAGTGAACAGCTCTTTTTACTTAGCCTGTCTTTTGTGCCTGGAAGCTGTGCTTGAGAGAGGTTTGGGATATTGAATTATTTTTTGTATGAATCCCTTTCTCCTAGTTTTAACTGACAGGAGAGAAATAACAGATAACTATTAATTCCAGTAAAGTTTTCTTCAACTCCTTTAAATATTCAGGGAGGAATGTTGGTCTAGATCTGGATCCCTTCTTATATACTCTTTAAGTCTCTAAGGCATATATGCAACTCTCATATAGAAAACTAAGTATGGGCCAGCCTGGTCCCTAACAGATTAATGGGAGTTCCTCCCAGGAAATAACTTGCTAGGTTCAGGGATCCTTTTGGGCATTTACCTTGTGTCCTGATCTTCCAGACCCCAGAAACCAAGGAATATCAAGGTCTCTTCTGAAGTGGGTGCCTATCTGGAACAGATTCACAGTGGAGCCCATCCATGAACCAGTACTGTTGTTCTCATTGGACTGTAAGGTCCAGAAAATATCATGCTTTGTCTGGGAGGCTCAGGCTTTTGTTCACAAGCCTCTAATCTTTGAAGAATTTCTTTATATTATCATTAAAAAACTTACATTCATATTTCACATTCATGCTGGCATATATGTACATATTTGATTGTTCAAAGATGTTTATTTTATTGTTGTAATAGTGAAAAGCTGTAAATTTAAAAAATTCTGTTAGGTTTCTCCTGTAAGACCTGTAAGTGCAAACATATGGTATCTGTCCTTCTCTTCATGACTTATTTTGCTTAGCATGACACCCTCGACCTTCATCCACTTTGCTACAGAGGAGCGTAGGGAGGGGAAGAGGGAAAGAAAGTTGGGGAGAGAGAGAGATGCAAAACATGAGAGACTATTGAATACTGTAAAGGAACCAAGGGCTGAAGGGGGAGGAGGAGGGCGAAAGAGGAATAGTGGTAATGGAGTTAGGCACTTGTGGGGAAGAGCACTAGGTGTTATATGGAAACCAATTTGACAATAAACTATTAAAAAAAATTCTACCAGTGCTTGAATGGCTAAATAAATTATGATCATTCCTATTTGGAATAAAATGAGAAATTTATTTGTACTGGCTTGGATAAGATTACAATATATTCCTAGTAAAATAAACACGTTGCTATTCATTACATATAGTGCTATTTTATCAGTATAAGGGAGTGGAAATTTATATGTATATTTGTAAGTGCACAGAAAATATTCTGGAAGAAAACCGAATGGTCAATGGTAGTTATTTCTGGAATGCTACTGCACAAGGGGTGGAAGACTTTCCCTATTACTTTATACCTATTTTGATCTTTAAGGTTTTTTAAAGAACAAGATATTTTTTTAAAGTAAGCTCCATGCTCAGCGTGGAGACCAGTGTAGTGCTTGACCTCTCAGCCCTGAGATCAAAATGTGAGCTGATATCAAGGCCTGAGACACCCAGGTGCCCCTGAAAACCAAGATTTTTAATATTAGAAATCAAAAGTTGAAATTATAATCAGATTTTCTAATTCATAACCACAGCTGGGTAACATTGATGACTGCAGATATACTCACTTTTGATACTCAGGAAAGATGACGAGGGATTTTACGTCTGGATGCTACGAGTCAAAATTGAGACAGCAGATGTGGACGAAAAAGTAGAATGAAATGTAACATACTTTCTTTTCTAATGCTGACCCATGCTGTATTTGCTCGCAAAGTATACAACCTTCTTGAATACTAATTTGAAAGGACATAGTTTCTAGCTCTCACTTGCTACTGCTGTTTCCATAGTTGATTCAATTAGAATTCGATCCATAATTCTTGAAAATGCTGCCTTATAGAAGCTAATGGAAGTCGTTATTCTTCAAAGTCTCATTTTCTCCATTTTGTCTAAAGTCAGGTTATGGATTTCTTTGTGATTTTATACCCCTTTGAGTAATACACACTTTACGTAGTGTATTCAGCAGAGGCATTGAGGGCTAAACTATGGCCCTGGGGACCCAGTTCTAGAAAATTTTAGTTAGTCCTTAGAAGAAATAATGTTGGGGATTTAGATTTTATAGATAACTAGGGAAGATATTCCCAATAGACTCATGAGGAAGTTGCCCCAAGAGTAAGAGTTACAGGATAAAAGCCTTGTGGGAACTGAAACAATAATGATGATAACAGTAGTTTAAAAATGCAATAATATCAGTTTTTTGAGTGGTTCACTTGAGCTGGACAGAGTTGTAACAACTTCACTCTTTTTATCCTTATGCCTGCAACATTTGAGGCAGTATCTATTATTAAGCCTTTGGCTCACCTACTTTAGTAGGTATGTGACCTTCAAGTAACCCTAGCCTCTCTGTGCTTCAGTTGCCCCATCTCTAAAATGCTGGTAAGAATAGTACCCGTATCATCAATTTGTCATATGAACTAATAAATGTGTTACTATATATAGAGGGCTTAGAAATGTGCTTGGAATATGGTAAATATGATGAGTTACTATTATTGCTATTACTATTTTGTTCATTTTGCAGATGAGCGAATTAAATACTTAGAAGTTATATAACTTTCCCAAAGTCACATAGCAGGTACCCTGAATTATTGGCATTTGAGAGCAGGCATGTCTAATTCTGCAGCCTGCTACATGTCTCTTCAGGAGCATGGAGATGTAGAAGTGGTATTTGCTTCCTGTTGTCAGTGGCATTACTATATTTCCATTGGGAAAGCTCAGGATTTCTTTCAGAACAACCCTTTTCTTTCTTGTGTTGGACTATTGTTCTTGATTCCTGTTTTCTGAAAGACGGCAGGATGCTCTACATCCCACTACTATGGGATTGAACTTCTATCCTTCATGGGCCCTCACTATTTCCTTTTGGATTCTGCATTTCTAAGCTCCTTCTGATCATTTACTGACAGTCCAGCAGTCATTTACATGGCAGTGTCAATAGCAGACTGATCTCCAAGGACCATGTAGTCTGGGAAAGAGAGGCCCATGGTATTGTGTTAAGTGTGGCTTTGGCTAAGAGACCAGTGGCAATTAAATTTCTTTTTGCATTTGGGGAGAAGAAAGTTTCGTTTTGAGGGTTAGTCTGGGATAAGTTTTGAGTCAATGAGTTTTCCATTAGTTCTTTATGGTAAACAATTTTCTTAAAATTTACTTTTTTGCGTTAGGTAGAGAGACCTAAGGATAACTGTTGCAAGTGCGGGGTTGAAACTGGTAAGGTGTATTTGACCAAGTGTCTTACATCACTCAGACTCTTGGTAGGGAAGATAAAACAAGCCCATGGGTGTGGGTGCCTTCACCCACCAACCTGTCTTCAACCAAGACAGGTGATATATTGGAAATGGATGATAAAGAGGAGGAAAGGATGAGAAGGTGATGAAAACCAAGGTGGTGTAAATTTGTGTAAGGAAAGATAAATGCAGTCCACTCAGAAGCCTAAAAGAGAGAGAATTTTGTATTCATTACGTGGGATTAATTTCTCCCTGCCAACACTCCCCTAAGAGAATCTTTTGTGGGCATATCCTAAAAAGGAGAGCTCTTTGACTATCAATAATTGGAGCTTTGTTGACATGAGGGTTTGGCTTCACACCTCATAGAATCTCTTTCCTGGGCATTTACACATGGGCTGCAGTGTCTGAGTTTTCTGAGAGCAGTTGGACTGGAGGAAGAGTTAGACTTCATGGGGCAGGTAAGAAAGGCCATGTGAGAGTGGACAAATGATCAGGAAACTAGTTCATGGTGCACAAAGAGGGTACAATGCAATAATGAAATAGAGATAGAGATAAAGGTGTTAGAGCTAGAGATGGGGAAGGCAGGAGAGAGGGAGAGAAGGCAACTGTTGTCATCCTAGCCCTTGTTATGTTTGGTTGTTCTTGTTGAATTTGGCCTCTTTGAGATGCCACTGCAACATTTCTTATGCTTCATTGAGAGAGTTTCTTCAATATTCTATCCAAATGAACTTAACTCCCCAAAGTTTGAGAACTTATATGGGAACGAGGGTAGAAAGAACACCTGCTGTGTCTTCTGGGGACAAAAGGAATCTATTTGGTTGTCTTGAAAACCGATGAAATCATGTAATTGGCAGCAAGGTGAATGGACTGGAAGGTATTATGCTGAGTGAAATAAGTCAGTCAGAGAAAGAGATATCATACTAGATATCTTGATATGTATCTCAAGATTAGTATGTGTATCTTTGGAAACTTAACAGAAGACTATGAGGGAATGGAAGGGGGAAAAATAGTTACAAACAGAGGGAAGGAAGCAAACCATAAGAGACTCTTAACTACAGAGAACAATCTGAGGGTTGATGGGCTGGATGGGTGAGAGCGGAAGATGGATGATGGGCATTGAGGAGGGCACTTGTTGGGATGAGCACTGGGTGTTGTATGTAAGCAGTGATCCACAGGAATCTACTCCCAAAACCAAGAGCACACTTTCCACACTATATGTTATCCAATTTCACAATAAATTGTATTTAAAAAATGAAAACCATTTAAAATGGAAATAGAGAAGAAAAAGAATGTGGGACAATTTTTTCCACAACTGAATAATATTTCATTTTATTTATTTATTTATTATTTATTTATACACACATACATACATATATATGTATATACATCTATCTATCACATTTTCTTTATCCATTCATCTGCTGACAGACAGTTTGGTTATTTCCGTATCTTGCTTATTGTGAATAGTGCCACAGTAGTGATATTTCTTCAAGATCCTGATTTCAATTATGTGGATATGTACCTAGAAATGGGATTACTGGATCTTATGGTAGTTCTATTTTTAATTTTTAAAGGAACTTCCATACTGTTTTCTATAATTGCTGACACAATTTACATTCCCACTAAAGGTAAGCAAGTTTTCTCTTTTGTTCACATCCTTGCCAATGTTTGTTATTTCTTTTTTTTAATAGTTTATTGTCAAATTGGTTTCCATACAACACCCAGTGCTCTTCCCCACAAGTGCCCTCCACCATCACCACCACCTCTTTTCCCCCCTCCCCCTTCAACTCTCAGTTCATTTTCAGCATTCAATAGTCTCTCAAGTTTTGCATCCCTCTCTCTCCCCAATTCTCTCTCCCTCTTTCCCTCCCCCTGGTCATCCATTAGGTTTCTCCTGTTTTCCTGTTAGACCTATGAGTGCAAACATATGGTTTCTGTCCTTCTCTGCCTGACTTATTTCGCTTAGCACGACACCCTCGAGGTCCATCCACTTTCCTACAAATGGCCATATTTCATTCTTTCTCATTGCCATGTTGTATATATACACAATGGAGTACTACATAGCAATGCTAATTATTTCTTGACTTTTTGATAAAAGATATCCGAACAGGTGTGAAGTGATAGCTCATTCTGGTTTTGATTTACATTTCCCTGATGATTAATGATGATTAGCTTTTATATCTGTTAGCCATTTATATGTCTTCTTTGGGACAAAGATTCATTTCTTAAAATATATTTTAAAAAAAAGGAAAAGTGAGGAGGTGAACCTTAGTTTTCTTCAAACCCAGGGACTGTGTGATAGAACTTACTTAGATTGGCACCAAATAAGTGGAAGCTGAAATTGAAACATAAGCCTAGACAGTGTTGGACTTGGGAGACAATGTTATGTTATGTCTGCATTCATAGGTCTAACAGGAGAGACCTGGCAGGGGACCATGGGGAGAGGAAGGGGGAAAGAGAGCGGGGAAGAGTGAGGGACACAGATCAAGGGAGACTACTGAATACTGAAGATGAACCATGGACTGAAAGGGGAGGGGGAGGGAGAGAGGGAGGGGGTGATGGTCATGGTGGGGGGCACTTGTGGGGAGAAGCACTGGGTGTTATATGGAAACCAATTTGACAATAAACTATTATAAAAAATTCATATGATTACTACATTGAAATAAAAGAAATTATTTGTAAGAAGGTGGTTTTTTCCCACTCAATTCACTTTGAGAACAAGTGGACTGGAGAGGAATGACCATGTTCATGGTGTTCCCAACAGTCATTCAAATTTTCATACTTAAAACATGTTAACATAATTGCTTTCATGTGAAATCTTAACATCACTTTTAAGGCTTTTTTATTTTTCTTTGTTTCTTCTCTCCTTTTCCTCTCCCACATCCTCCTTCCCTACCTGATCACCCTTGTTAACAACTTGATTTTTAACTGTCAATATTTTATATCAATACTTATATAATCATACATAAATATATATACAAAATATCTAAATATACCATTGTTTAATATATCTGGAATCTCATCCCACACTTTTTCCACCATCTTGTTTTTCATACTGAACAACATTTCCTGGAAATACATTCAAATTAAGTGATAGAGATGTAAATTTTTTAATAGTTGTACAATATCTCATGCTGAGGATGTCTCATTATTTATTTAGGTAATTCATTATTAGTGGCATTCACTTGGTTTTCTGTTTTTTATTTTCTATTCTTCCTCCCTTCCTTCCTTTCCTTTTTTCCTCACTCTCTCCCTCCTTCTTTCCTTCCTTTCTTTTTTCTTATTCTTTTTCATTTTTTTAGAGAGGGAGCGCTAGCAGTGAAGAGGGGGAGAAAGGGGATATATGGCCATTTGTAGCAAGGTGGATGGACCTCGAGAGTGTCATGCTAAGCAAAATAAGTCAGGCAGAGAAGGATAGATACCATATGTTTGCACTCATAGGTCTAACAGGAGAGCAGGAGAGACCTAATGGAGGACCAGGGGGAGGGGAAGAGAGAAAGAGAGTTGGGAAGAGAGAGGGACGCAAAACCTGAGAGACTATTGAATACTAAAAATGAACCGAGTGTTGAAGGGGAAGGGGGAGTGGGAAAAGAGGTGGTGGTAATGGAGGAGGGCACTTGTGGGGAAGAGCACTGGGTGTTATATGGAAACCAATTTGACAATAAACTATTTATAAAAAAAAGAAAGAAAAGAAATTCTGAAGCTAAAACTACAATGAGAGAAGTTAAAAATTGAATAGAAAGCTTCAACAGTAAACTCAATCATGAAAAAGACAGAATCAGTGAATTCAAGGTAGTTTATTTGAAATTGGGCAGTTAGAGAAACATATCGAAACAAGAATGAAAATGAGTGAAGTACTTATGTGATTTGTAGGACACCAACAAGCAAACTGACATTCCTATTAAGGGAGTCTGAGAGGGAGAGGGAGGTACAGAAAGCTTATTGAAAGCAATTAGAGCTGGGGTGCTTGGCTGGCTTAGTTTGTAGAGCATGCAACTCTTGATCTTTGGGTTGTGAGTTTGAGCCTCACATTGGGAGTAGTGAGTACTTAAAAATAAAATCTTAAAAAAATTATAGCTTAAGACTACCTAAATTTTAGGAGAGACATGCACATCAGGTACAGAAAACTTTAAGGACCCCAAGGAAGATCAAATCAAAGAATACCCTAAGGCACATTATAAAAATGTTAAAAGTCAAAGACCAAGAGTATCTTGAAAGCAACAAGAGAAAAAGAATTTATTACATTTCCCTGTACCATAAAGTGAATGATGGATTTCTTTGTAGAAATCTTGTATCCAGGATGTAATGGGATGATATACCCAAGGGCTGAAAGAGAAACTGCCAACAAAGAATACTATATCTGATAAAATTGTCCTTTAGAAATGAAGAAGAGGCATTTCCAGACACAGGCTAATGGACGTATCATCATTCAACTTTTTGTTTTCTTTTATAAGAAATGCTAGAAGGAGATAGGTAAGTTGAAATGGAAGGACTGTAAGTAACAACATGCAAACATGTAAAAGTATAAAAATCACTGGTAAAAGTAGATATATGGTTAATTCAGAATACCTTAGTGCTTACAATTGTGGTGCAGAAATCACTTTTATCTCTAGCAGTAAGAGATAAAAGATAATAATATTCAAAACAACTATAGCTACAATCACATGGAGTGTTCTCTAAATGTCAGTTTGTATTCAGTTGAATGATGGTATTGTTCAGTTCTCCTGATATCCTTGCTTATTTTCTGTCTACTAATTATACTTATTACTGAGAGAGGAGTATGGAAGTAATCATGTATAATTGTGGATTTTCTCTTTCTTCTTTGAGATTTACAAGTTTTTACTTATATATTTTATAACTGTGTTGTTAAGTGCATATGCATTGAGGAGATCTTCTTGGTGTATTGACTTCATTATGATTATGAAACATTTCTCTTTATCCTTTGTATTTTCGTTGTTCTGAAGTCTACTTTGTTGTTATTAATATGATCACTCTGGCTTTCTTTTGATTAGTGTTTATACTTTTTCCCATTCTTTACTTTTAATGTACTATTATATGTGAGGAGAGTTTATTGTAGACAGCATGTTATTAGGTCATTAAAAAATCTATTCTGATAATCTCTATTTTATTTATTTATTTATTTATTTACTTACTTACTTATTATTTATATATTTATTTGTTTTTAATTTACATCCACATTAGTTAGCATACAGTGCAATAATGATTTCAGGAGCAGAATCTAGTGACTCACCCCCTGCTTATAACGTTCAGTGCTCATCCCAACTATTGTCTTCTTCAATGTCCCTTGCCCATTTAGCCATCCCCCCACTCACAACTTCCCGGAAACCCTCAGTTTGTTCTCTATATTTAAGAGTGTCTTATAGTTTGTTCCCTCCCTGTTTTTATATTATTTTTGCTTCCCTTTCCCTATGTTCATCTATTTTGTGTCTTAAATTCCACATATGAGTGAAGTCATATGATATTTCTCTTTCTCTGACTGACTAATTTCACTGAGTATAATACCTTCTAGTTCTATCCATGTTGTTGCAAATTGCAATATTTCATTCTTATGATTGTCAAATAATACTCAATTTTACATATATATTTTATTTATTTATTTATTTATATTTTTGAGAGACAGAGAGAGACAGCATGAGTAGGGGAGGGTCAGAGAGAGAAGGAGACACAGAATCCAAAGCAGGTTCCAGGCTCTGAGCTAGTTGTCAGCACAGGGCCCGACTTGGGGCTCAAACCCACGAACCGTGAGATCATGACCTGAGCCGAAGCTGGAGGCTTAACCGACTGAGCCACCCAGGTGCCCCTCAATTGTACATATATATACACATCTTGTATTGTATGTACTGTTTGTATACATATACCACATCTTCTTTATCCATTCATCTGTCTATGGACATTTGGGCTCTTTCCATACTTTGGCTATTATCATAGCGCTGCTATAAACATTGGGGTACATGTGTCCCTTCGAAACAGCATACCTGTACCCCTTGCATAGATACCTAAGTGTGATTTCTCATTCGCAGGGTAGTTCTATTTTTAATTTTTTGAGGAATCTCCATACTGTTTTCCAGAGTGGCTTCACCAGTTTGCATTCCCACCAGCAGTGCAAAAGAGATATCCTCTTTCTCTGTATCCTCGCCGCCATCTGTTGTTGACTCAATTGTTAATGTTAGCCATTCTGACAGGTGTGAGGTGGTATCTGATTGTGGTTTTGATTTGTATTTCCCTGATGATAAGTGACGTTGAGCATTTCCTGACTGGAAGGAAAGGTAGAGTCAGAAATATTAACCCTATAACTGGAAACCCTACAAATGGAACTCTTAACCCTATAGGAGACAGGTTTAGAATTGTCAGAGCAGTAAGGATGAGAAGGAAAATAGTCTCAAACTTGAGAAACGATTGCCCTTCGTGCAAGAAAAGATCTTTGTTGTAAGATGTAATTGCTAGCCTCTTCTGGAAAGTGTCTAGTATTCTGATCAACTTTATTGGACAACTTTCTGAAAGACTTCGATTAAAGTAAGAGCTTCACATAGCAAATGAAACTTTACCAGAAGCTCAAGACCATCAGTCTTGTGACATCCTAGTAATTTTTGTCCAGATATTCCCTTCTTGTACCCAGACTAAGAATGTTATCCAGTGACATCTTTTTCCTATAAAATTTATCTACTAACGGGTCATATCTATAACTTTAAAGTCATAGTAGAAGTTAAAAAAGAACTTAACAATCTATACATTAATTTTCTTTAAAATAACTATAATACATACTTTTTAAAGCACAATTAATGTATTTTTATTTTAAATAACTATATTCTCAAAATCATGTGAAGAGTTGAATTATCTTACATTTTTGGATCATTTTAAACTGTCCAGTTAAAATTTTTTTTTTCTGTTTTTATTTTTGAGAGAGAGAGACACAGCATGAGCAGGGGAGAGTCAGAGAGAGAGGGAGACACAGAATACAAAGACTGGCCTCAGGCTCTGAGCTAGCTGTCAGCACAGAGCTAATGCGGGGCTCAAACCCACGACGAGAGATCATGACCTGAGCTGAAGTCAGAAGCTTAACTGACTGAGGCACCCAGGCGGCCTTTAACTGTCTAGTTAAAAAAAATATATTACCTGGAAGTAAATATGTGAACAATTTTTTTGGGAAGAGTTTCCCTCATTGGCAAGTTTGAAATATACCTTTGATGTCTCTTACGATGAATTCATCTGATGCTAAGCTTTAAAAACGAGAGGATTAGAGAAGCTCTCCTTATGTTTTCATGGGGAGAAATTTCATGCACATTGTTCAGATTTTCCTTCAAGTTTGAGGTTTTTACATTCACTAAATAGTCATAATCTTTCTGGCCACATCCTTGAAGGCTTGTTTTACTTGTTTGTTCCTCAGAGTGTAAATGAACGGGTTCAATAAAGGGGCAACAGAAGTATTGAGAACAGCTACTCCCTTATTGAAGGCAACTCCTTCTTTAGCTGAGGGTTTTATGTACATGAAGATGCAGCTGCCATAAGAGAGGGAGATGACAATCATGTGGGAAGAACACGTGGAAAAAGCCTTTTTCCTTTGCTGAGCCGAGGGGATCTTGAGAATGGTCCAGAAGATGTTTGTGTAGGAGAGAATCACCAGCACCAGAGTTACCACCAAAGTCACAACTGCTAAGATAAAGTCAATGAGCTCCAGGAATCTTGTGTCTGAGCAAGATATTTCTAGGAGGGGGCCATAGTCACAGTAATAATGATTCAGCAGGTTGGAGGCACAGAAATCCAGCTGACTGGTCAGAATGACTGGGGATATGATGATGAGAAATCCAGCCACCCAAGAGCAGAGGACCAGCTGGATGCAGACTCTGCTGCTCATGATGGTCATGTAATGCAGGGGTTTGCATATGGCCACATAGCGATCATAGGACATGGCAGCCAGAAGGTAAAACTCTGTGGCTCCGAAGAAGATGGCAAAGAAATACTGAGTGAAGCAGCCAGCAAAGCTGATGCTCTTGTTTCCAGTTGTGATGCTGAACAGCAGCCTGGGAGTAAAAGTAGTTGTAAAGGAAATTTCTAAGAAGGAGAAATTCCGGAGGAAGAAATACATGGGAGTCTGGAGGTGGGAATCGAGTAGAGTAAGGGTGATGATTGTCAGGTTTCCAATGATGCTGAATATGTAGGTGAGGAAGAGAAATATAAAGATTACAAGTTGGATCTCCGAGATATCTGATAGTCCCAGCAGAATGAATTCTGACAGAAAGGTTATGTTTTTCATTGTTAACCCTTGTTTCCTGAGAAGGAGACAAATGAATGATGAGAGAGACAGAAAATCTCAGGAATATTGAGTGACTGTATGGATTTACTATGGAATTAGTTCATGGGAAGTTCTTTTGTCCACCTGTCCCAAAGAGAATGTTTGTCTCAATATGGCCCACACAAAATTTGCTGAAGTTCCCACATAGGAGGCTTTATTTCTAAGACCCATTCCTTGGAATGACACATGGCCACCTGGTCTTCTTAATGTATGCTCTGCATTTTACTTTTTATCCTCTTATTCTTATTTTTCCTTTCCTATCTATGGAACACCTTTCCTATGGTAGGAATATATCTTCTTTCCTCAGCCTTAATGCTTTAGCGCTTTGCTTTGTTTGCTGCCCTCTCCAACATACTGGGCACCTGTCCTGTCTTTTTGGTATCCTTCTGCTCTGCCTGATAACAATCCCCAACAGTGCAGGAGTGAACAGCTCTTTTTACTTATCCTGGCTTTTGTGCCTGGCAGCAGCACTTGAAAAAGCTTTGGGATATTGAATTACTTTTTGTATGAATCCCTTTCTCCTAGTTTTAATTGACAGGAGAGAGACAACAGATAGCTAATAATTCCAGGAAAGCTTTCTTTAACTTTCTTAAATATTCAGGGAGGAATGTTGGTCTGGATCTGGATCCTTTCTTATGCTCTTTCAGTCTGTATGGGATAGATGCAACTCAGGTATAGAACACTATGGAAGGGTCAGCCTGGTCCCTTACAGATTAATGAGGATTCCTCCCAGGAAATAACTTGCTAGGTTCAAGGATCCTTTTGGGCATTTACCTTGTGTTCTGATCTCCCAGAAACTAAGGAATAACAAGGTCTCTTCTGAAGTGGGTGCTTATCTGGAACAGACTCACAGTGGAGCCCATCCATGAACCTGGACCATTGTTCTCATTGGACTATAAGGTCCAGTAAATATCATGCTCTGTCTGCAAGGCTGAAGCATTTGTTCACTAGCCTCTGGTTTTTGATGAATTTCCCTAAATTATTATTAAAAATCTTACTTTCGTGTTTCACATACATGCAGAAGTCTACATATTTAATTTTTCAAATATGTTTATTTTATCATTGTAATAGTGAAAAGCCGTAATAATAAAAATTCTACCATTGGGTGAATGGATAAGTAAAATATGATCATTCCTATTTAGAATAAAATGGGAAATTTGATGTGTACCTACTTGGATATGAATACAGAATATTCCTAGTGAAATAAACAGGTTGCTATTTGTTACATATAGTGTGTTTTTATCAGTGTAAGGAACTGGAAATTTATATGTATATTTGTAAGTGCAAAAAAAAATAATCTGGAAAATACCAAACAGTCAATGATAGTTATTTCTGGAATTCTACTTCACAAGGGATGGAAAACTTTCCATTTTACTTTATACCCATTTTGATCAAGATTTTTTATAAAACAAGATTTACAAAATTTTAAAAAATATTTTATTTATTTCTGAGACAGAGAGAGACATAGCATGAGCGGGGATGGGCAGAGACAGAGACACAGAATCGGAAGCAGGCTTCAGGCCCTGACCCGTCAGCACAGAGCCTGACACGGGGCTCAAACCCACGAACATGAGATCATGACCTGAGCTGAAGTCGGAGGCTTAAGCAAGTGAGCCACCCAGGTGCCCCCAAAATCAAGATTTTTTTTAAAGGTAGGCTCTGTGTTCAGCATGGAGCCTAATGCAGGGCTTGAACTCACAGCCCTGAGATCAAGACCTGAGCTCTCATGGTTCAGGAGTTTCACTTGAGATTCTCTCTCTCTTCTCTCTTCCTCTCTTTCTCTGCCCCCGCTCCACTTGTGCGTGCTCTCTCATTCTCTCTCTAAGATAAATAAGCTTACAAAAGAATCAAAGCCTTAAATATCTGAAATACTATAAAATTCACCATCTCCTGCTCTTTGATGTTGGTGTAGTTTTTCGACTTTTGCCCTGATTTGATTCCAAGTAGAATATAGAGGAGCAGCCCCTCACAGTTTCCCGTACTGAAACCGTGCCACCCCTCTATTAAGGCCAGTGATGGGGGGCTCGGTCAGTTATGTGCCCAACTCTTGATTCTGGCTCAGGTCATGATCACGGTTCACAGGGTTTGAGCCCCACGTCAGGCTCTGTGCTGATAGCATGGATCCTGCTTGGGAATTCTCCCCCCACCCCTCTGCCACTCCCCTACTTGTTCCTCTCTCTCTCTCTCTCCCTCTCCCTCTTTCTCTGTCTGGATAAATAAATAAACTTATAAAGAAAAAAAAAAGACCTTAACTGATATCTAGAGTCGGTTCCTGAGCCACCCAGGCACCCCTGACAACCAAGATTTTTAATATTAGAAAACAAAAGTAGAAATCATAATCAGGTTTTCTAATCCATCACCACAGCTGGGTAACATTGATGACTGCAGACATACTCACTTTTGATACTCAGGAAAGATGATGAGGGATTTTACCTCTGGATACTATTAGTCAAAACTGAGACAGCAGATGTGGATAAAAAAGTAGAATAAAATGTAACATACTTTCTTTTCTAATGCTGATCCATGCTGTATTTTCTTTCAAAGTATAAAGCTTCTTGAATACTAATTTGAAAAGAAATATTTTCTAGCTCTCACTTGCTACTGCTGTTTCCATAGTTGATTCAAATTAGAATTAGATCCATAATTCTTGAAAATGCTGCCTTATATAAGCTAATGGAAGTCTTTATTTTTCAAAGTCTCATTTTCTCCATTTTGTCTAAAGTCAGGTTATGGATTTCTTTGTGATTTTATACCCCTTTGAGTAATACACACTTAATGAAGTTTACTCAGCAGAGACATTGAGGGCTAAACTATGGCCCTGGGGACCCAGTTCTAGAAAATTTTAGTTAGTCCTCAGGAGAAATAGTGTTGGGGATTAACATTTGATAGGTAACTAGGGAAGATATTCCCAATAGACTCATGAGGAAGTTGTTCCAAGAGTAAGAGTTACAGGATAAAAGCTTTGTGGGAACTGAAACAATAATGATGATAACAGTAGTTTAAAAATGCAATAATATCAGTTTTTTGAGTGGTTTACTTGAGCAGGACAGAGTGGTAGCAACTTCCATTCTTTTTATCATTTTATGCTCACAACATTTGAGGCAATAGCTATTATCAAGCTCTCAGCTCACCTACTTTAATAGGTATGTGACCTTCAGCAAGTTACCTAGCCTCTCTGTGCCTCAGTTGCCCCATCTCTAAAATGGTAAGAATAGTACCTGTATCATCAGTTTGTCATATGAACTAATAAATGTATTAATATATGTAGAGTGCTTAGGAAAAGAGCTTGGAATATGGTAATTATAGGATGAGTTAGTATTATTGCTATTACTATTTTGTCCATTTTGTAGATGAGGGAATTAAGTATCCAGAGGTTATGTAACTTTCCCAAAATCACATAACAGTTACCTTGAATTACTGGCATTTGACAGCAGGCATGTCTAATTCTGCAGCATGTTCTATGCCTCTTTAGGAGCATGAGGGATGTAGAGGTGGCATTTGCTTCCTGTAGTGTTGTCAGTGGCATCACTATATTTCCATAGGGAAAGCTCAGGATTTCTTTCAGAACAACCCGTTTCCTTCTTGTGTTGGACTATTGTTCTTGATTCCTGTTTTCTGACAGAAGGCAGAATACTCTACATTTCACTACCTTTTTTCCATGGGATAGAACTTCTTTCTTTCATGGCCTCTCACTATTTCCTTTTGGATTCTGGATTTGGATTCCTTCTCTACATATACAGTCATTCCATCAATCATGGCAATGTCAATAGCAGATTTCTTTAAAGACCATGTAGTCTGCAAAAGAGAGGCCCATGGTATTGTGTTAATAGGGCTTTGGCTAAGAGACTAGTCGTTCTGAAGTTTCTTTTTGCATTTGGGGAAAAGAAAGTTTCTGTTTTCAGGGTTAGTCCAGGGTACATTTTGAGTTTATGAAGTTTTCCTTTAGTTATTTATAATAAACAATTTTTAAAAATTTGCTCTTTAGCCTTAGGTAGAGAGACCTAAGGATACTGTTGCAAGTTCAGGGTTGAGACTGGTAAGGTGTATTTGACCAAGTGTCTTACATCACTCAGGCTCTTGGTAGGGAAGATAAAACAAGCCCATGGGTGTGGGTGAAGGACAAAGATGTATCAACCAAGACAGGTGATATATTGGAAATGGATGATAAAGAGGAGGAAAGGATGAGAAGGTGATGAAAACCAAGATGGTGTAAATTTGTGTAAGGAGAGATAAATGCAATCCAGTCAGAAGCCTACAAAGGGAGATTATTTTGTATTCATTATGTGGGATCAATTCCTCCCTGCCCATACTCCCCTAAGAGATCTTTCTTGGACTTATCCTAGAAAGGGCAGGTCTTTGACCATCAGTTATTGGAGATTTGTTGACATGAGGGTTGAGCTCTACAATTACAAACTCTTTTCTGGGCATTTATACATGGGCTACAATGTCTGAATTTTCTGAGGGCTGTTGGACTGGAAGAAGAGTTAGATTTCATGGGGCAGTCTCCATGTGAGAAATGATCAGGAAGCTAGTTCATGGTGCACGAATTGGGTACAGAGCAATAATGAAATAGAGATAGAGATAAAGATGGTAGAGATGGGATAAACATGGGGGAGGCAGGATAGAGTGAGACAAGGCAACTGTTGTCATCCTAGCACTTGTTTTGTTTGGTTATACTTGTTGAATTTGGCCTCTTTGAGATGACACTGCAACATTTCTTATGCTTCTTTGAGAGAGTTTCTTCTGTGTTCTATCCTAATGAACCTAACTCCCAAAAGTTTCAGAAATTTTGAATATGGGAACCAGGGTAGAAAGAACATCTGCTGTGTATGCTGGGGATCTAAAAGGAATCTATTTGGTTGTCTTGAAAAATGACAAAATCATGAAATTGGCAGCAAGGTGAATGGAACTAGAAGGTATTATGCTGAGTGAAATAAGTCAGTCAGAGAAAGACACATATCATATGTGAACTATTGATATGTGTCTCAAGATCCATATATGTATCTTGAGAAACATCAAGAAGACCATTGGGAAGGGGAGGGGAAAAATAGTTACAGACAGAGAGGGAGGGAGGCAAACCATGAGATTCTTAACTACAGAGAACAATCTGAGGGTTGATGGACTGGATGGGAGAGAGAGGAAGATGGATGATGGGCATTGATGAGGGTACTCGTTGGGATGAGCACTAGGTGTTGTTTGTAAGCAATGAACCACAGTAATCTACCCCCAAAACTGAGAGCACTCTGTATACACTGTATTTTATCCAATTTGACAATAAATTTATTTAAAAAATAAAAAATAAAAGCCATTTAAAATGGAAATGCAAAAAATGGAACAGTTTGCTTTTTTATGGCTGAATAATATTCCATTATATATATGTATATATAAATATATACACGCACACACATATATACATATACATATACATATATATATACCTATCTGTCACATTTTCTTTATCCATGTAACTGTTGATAGACACTTCAGTTTTTTCCATATATTGCTTATTGTGAATAATGCCACAGTAGTGACATTTCTTCAAAATCCTGATTGCAATTATTCAGACATACGTCTAGAAGTGGGACTATTGGATCATATGGTAGTTCTATTTTTAATTTGTAAAGGAATTTTCATATTGTTTTCAATAATTGTTGTCCCAATTTACAGCAAGTTTTCTCTTTTGTTCACATCCTTGCCAATGTTTATTATTTCTTGACTTTTTGATAATTGTGATCCTAACAGGTGTGGAGTGATAGCTCATTGTAGTTTTGATTTGCATTTTCTTGATGATTAGTATCATTAGTATATTTATCTGTTAGCCATGTGTATGTGTTCTTTGGGATAAAGTTTTGTTTCTTAAAATATAAAAAAAAAGAAAAAGAAAAATGAGGAGGTGAACCTTAGTTTTCTTCAAGCACAGATACTCTGTGTGATAGAACTGAATTAGATTGGCACCAAATAAGTGGAAGCTGAAATTCAAACATAAACCTAGACAGTGTTGGACTTGAGAGACCATGTTATGTGTTAATAATTTGTTTATTTGCTTAAAATTTCAGATGATACACACATTGAAATAAAAGAATTGATTTTTAAAGAAGGTGGTTTTTTGACTCATTCACTTTGAAAACAAGTGGATTAGCGAGGAAAGACCATAGTCATGGTGTTCCCAAGAGTCATTGGAATTTTCAGACTTAAAACATGTTAACATAATTGTTTTCATGTGAAATCTTAACATCATTTTTAAGGCTTTTTTTTTCTTTTTCAGTGTTTATTCTCTCCTTTTCCTCTCCCACATCGTCCTTCCCTACCTGATCACCATTGTTAACAGCAACTTGATTTGTAATTGTCTATTTTTTTTTTATCAATGCTTATATAATAACCATGAATATATATACTAAACAGCTGAATATATCATTGTTTTATAAATCTGAAATCTCATCCCTCACTGTTCCACCACTTTGATTTTCTCAGTGAACAACATTTCCTGGAAATACGTTCAAAGTAAATGATAGAGCTGTAATTTTTTTAATAGTTGTACATATCCATGCTGAGGATGTCTCATTATTTAGTTAATTCATTATTATTGACATTCATTTGGTTTTCTGTTTTTTTCTAATCTTCCTTCCTTCCTCCCTCCTTCCTTCCTTCCTTCCTTCTTTTTTTTTTTTTTTTTTTTTTAGAGAGGGGGCACTAGCAGGGAAGATGGGTAGAGATGGGGAGAGAGAGAATTTTATATTTTATTCTTTAAAAAATAGTTTATTGTCAATTTGGTTTCCATACAACACCCAGTGCTCTTCCCCACAAGTACCCTCCTCCATCACCACCACCTCTTTTCCCCCCTCCCCCTTCCCCTTCAACCCTCAGTTCATTTTCAGTATTCAATAGTCTCTCAAGTTTTGCATCCCTCTCTCTCCCCAGCTGAGAGAGAATTTTAAACAGGTTCCACACTCAACATGGAACTTGATGCGGGGTTTGATACCATGGCTCTGGGATCATGACCTGAGCGAAGATCAAGAATCGAACTTGTGTTTGATCTACTAGTGTTCAGTCAATAATGGGGAGGAAAGGAAGTTATCAAAAGATCCAGTTTCTTCTCAAAGTGTGTTTACCCTGGGGTTTTTATTTTATTTTTATTTTTTTAAATTTTTTTAAATTTATTTATTTATTTTTAATATAACACTATTTATTTTTTTAACATATGCAATTATTTTCCATCATTTACAATACAGTAGTTACAATGACACTCCAAACAGAAAAGCAAAGTAAAAAATCAAAACCCCCACTTCTATTTCATGTAATTAGACTTATACAGAAATTAACAGGTTAAGTACCAACTAGTTA